>CAXAMN010017657.1:95988-108301 GCA_963970005.1 Durusdinium trenchii
CGCCTTGAGGTCGTCAACGCCCATCGACCATCACCTGTAAGTGCCAGTCATATAAGCCCATGTCAACATCAGCTAACCCCCGACTATGTTCCAGGCTCGGGTCCGCGACCTCGAAATCCAAAGTGGTAGAAAAAACTGACTACTGCGGATAGTGGCGTATTTGTGGCGTACGTGCCTCAGCGGTAGCTTTATGGAGAGCAAAGCCTTAAGTCAAGGTTTAGGGCTATTCGGTTCCAAACCGACGTGCTTTGAGCCATGTCCTGAGAGATGTATATGCTTCAGAAAGGTTGAGCCCACTAGCCCTTAAAAACTCAATATGCTTTTGGTGCGTATATATACGCTTGAGACTCATGGTGTGGCCTGTCAACTCTAAACGCTAGTTAATTTTTTGTTTTTTACATGTTTTGTATGGGACCCCGAGTTCGGCAAACATGGGTTCCAGCAAACCTAAAAATCTACAGGTTGAGGAGCGCATTTTGTTTGGTGTGTGTGTGTGTGGGCAAAAACGCTCAGACACCCGGCAGTTGACATGCAAAGCTGTTTTTTCAACTCGCCGTCCATCGACCGCGTATGTACAGGCAAGCCAGGATCCAGGATTCATGTTCGACATGGCCACGCATTCAGAATTTTTTCTATGCATCGCAACAAAGTGCGCTGAAGTGGTCACGACCATGCCACCCATGCCACGTGAAAACCGACTTAATCAACACTAGCTGGTCTATGGTTTGGAGGGGTACCGATCAAGCCTTGGGTACTGGGGTTTCTGCTGGCAATGGCCAGGAGGCAGGACCTAGCTTGTGAGTGCATTGTTCATAAATATTGGTGCCTATACCCTGGATTCCAGGCCCACGGCTGATTGGCGTGAAGCTCACTTCGAGTGTCCTGCGGAGGCGATGCTGGCATGTTTTTCAATTTGGGATTGCAAGAGGCATGCTGCTCAACTTCTGAGATTGCTACCTTTCAACTATAGGCTCAGGTCGAGCTGTTTAGGTGGCTCTATAGGCTGAGCCATGCCGCACCGTTTGTCTAGAAAATGGGAAGGGAGGCTCATAGTCCGAGCAAGGATTCGAGAGGGCAAACCGTGGATCCGTGAACCTCTCCGGGTCGAAAAGGTTGTTCAAAGCGATGGCCGGGAGCAACTAGAAGAGGACACCGGCCCAGCTTTGAACATGCAGTTTCTCTTGTACAACGTGGAGATTCTGCACGAGATGTTTCAATGTTGGGGGCTGAAACCAAAGCCAACCATACCCAGGATCCAACGAGAGGCCGGGTTTTGTCTTTAAAAGATTGCCTTATGTTTGATACGCATATGAATGTATACTTTATGTATATACTATATATATATATAGACAGGGTTTGGAGATATAGCCCCTATAGCACGGTACAGGTTTTTTGAACAAGTTTTTGACCTCTGACTCTAGCCCATCCCTGAGGTAAAGAATTTCTACAAGCTTGCCCGCTTGGAGCCGACTGACGCCAACTCTTCGTACAAGGATGCCTGGAACCTGAAGAGGTTGTGGGGGTTTGCAAAGCGGAGGCAATTGGACTCGGAAAAACGTCGCCAAAGCCCACGGGTTTCTTGAATCCGTTTCATAGGGTTCTCAAAAAAGTTGATTTTTGTGGCTCACAATTCATTAACATTAGCCTTCAGGGTTCATGATTGGCATTCCCCAACTGCTGCCATGTAAGGCTGACTCCATCCGGCAATTGTTCCAGTTGATTCAACGGCTTCGTGCGCAAGATGGGTTCGCTGACCAGTACGTGCGCCACCCCGTGCCCGGTGGTAGTGTCCCTGAGGGGGAGTCCAGTCCTGCTGATGAGGACGATCCGGAGGATGATATCGATTCTCGCCTGATCAAAGCACCATGGTTTCGTGCGATTTCATTTTCATAACTTGAAGTCGCCTGATGTTTTGACCCCATCTTGGACCCTACACAACGTTCGACATTCGGAACCGTTCACAACTTAAAAACCATCTTTGTTTTCGTGAAGTTAGGAAGAATCTTCATCTGGCAGCAGCGACCCTGAGAATGATCTGGTGGACGGTTCTGACCAGTTGGAGGAGGTCTCCGACTGCCCCGAGAACGCTTCAAAGGTTGTGGAATTGGGGGACGAGAAATCAGCTGGCCCTGTGGTGACCATTGAAGACAGCCCCCAGCCAAGTCAGACTCCACCCGTTGATCCAGCGCCGGACAAGCTCGCATCGTTGAGGGCTGAGCTTGCGCGGTTGAACTCAGAGATTGAAAAGAAAATGAATGGGAAGCCCTGCAACTCGAATTGTTTAGAGAACTATTTCTTGGTGGGTGATTTGCTTCATTTTGCTTCAGTGAAAAAGATAATAGCTTCGCCGTGCCCAGGTAAACCTGCACCAGCTCCGCCTACCGCGCACGATGCCCAGGACCAGCTTTTCAACAGCTGTCGTTTATATCCCCATAGATTGAAAACACTAGAATCACTAGACATTTTATATGCAAACGCCCTATATAGGAGACAGTTCCCTATGAGCTCGACGAGATTGTAATTGCAGATTCTCCGACAGTTCCTCCTTCTGGTGGGAAGAAGGGCTATTTTGCTGGAAGGGCCTTCAGTGAGGAGATGAAATCCAAGGCGTGGTTCGCAAAACCTTTCCGTTCAGGTCATGTAAGTTAAGTTCCAAAAGGACACCCCTTATATATATATATAGATATATCACTGGGAACAGAGATAGTCCGATATGCCGGACAAACACACACAAATAACCTTATATACATAAAAAAATGTATATGGAACCATGAGCGCCCACGACCCTTTGAGGAGAGCGCCGAGCAAAGCGCTGCTCTGCTTGGGCTGCCCGGCGATCCACCTCGAGCTCCAAGTGAAGCCAAGGGCAAGCCACCTTCGATCGATCCGGAGATGCAACGCGCACTGCGAGCAAAAGGTTTGGAGAAAGGGAAAAAAAAGGAACAGGAGAAAAGCAAAAGTCTGAGTCCAAGAAGAAGAAGAAGAATGCTTCCAAACCCAAGAAGGGAGATGAATCTAAACTCCCGGAGGAGGGGGATGGTGAGGAGCCCGAGGGCGAGGACAACACGGTGCATTACTCCGAGGAATCGGAAGAGGAAGCGGAGGAGGAAACGGAGGAGGAAGAGGAGGATGATGCCTCCAGACCAGCGCAAATGCAAAAGCGAAGGCAAAACCGAAGGCGAAACCGAAGGCAAAACCGAAGGCAAAATGCAAGGCAGCGCCAAAGAGCAAAAGCCTGAAGGAACAGGCAGACGATGGCAAGAAGAAAAGCCAGAAGAAAGATGACAAGGAGAAACCTGAGAAGAAAGATTGCAAGGACCAGAGAGAAGACAGCAAGAAAGATTGTAAGAAGAAAAGCGACAAGAAGGAAGACAAAGATGGCAAAAAGACCAGCAAGAAGACTGAGGAGAGCAAGAAAGACCAGACAAAGGAGCCGAGCAAGAAGCGCAAGAAAGAGACCGACGAGGAAGAACCAGAGCCCGAGGATCCGGAAGGTTGGAAGGCCTACCTAGGTCGGCCGTTGGGTTGTCCCAAATGCCGGTGGAGCGAGGAAGTCGGGTGCAAGCAGTGTCGCCAAAAGTCTTACCGACCTCGGAAAGAGCGCCCAGCCGATGTCGACTAGCGGACGCGCTGTACGATCCAAATTTAACGCGGGACCCCAGTTTACGTGGCCCATAGGAACCGTATGAGCGCACAAACTCTTAATATATATTCACGGTTAAATGCGTTATATATATATATATAGCTGCACGTTTTCTTTTTGTGGTGCGCACTATGGTTCAGGGGCAAATCATGGGTTTGATTCAGCTTGCAAGCGCGCAAGAATCGTGCCATGCTGAAATCAGCGGGGGTGTTTTGGCTCAAAAAGACCGACGTCTTTGCTGTTGCAAATTTCTTTGTTTGCTGTGTCCTTTTTGCTATCTATTGTTTGTCTGCCGGTCTGTGCCAGGTGCATGTGACGGATGAGCAGGGCCTGGAGAATCCGACACACGAGCCTCAAGAGAGGCCAGGTTCAATATATATGCTGCAGCATCGGAATTTGATCCAAATCAGGATTGTTGGAATTGCATTATACTGGGAAACCCTTTCTCCTTTTCTTCACACCGCAGCTGTTTCATGCGGCTCCACCTGCGGGCCCATGACTGATGGAGTCTATAGAGATGATCGTGCGTAACCTCCTGCGCGTTCGCGCTCCCGGGGCCCACGCCTCATTTTTGTTTCACTTTGAACTCCATGTCAGCTTCGCAGTGGTATTGTTTTTGGTGGAGTCTAGACGGATCATCAGGTTTTGATCGTAGCCGTCATGATGCTATGGGCACTCGGGTTTGGAAATGCGCTTCCAGAGGGGAAGGTCCGGTATATGCAGCCCTTACCCAGCTTTTGTTCCATGAGCAGTTTTTGAAGTGCTGTTTATGGTGTGATGTGCTGCATGCAGGCCTTTGATTTCTTGGAGATCTTCGCGGGCTCTTCAATCTTGACTCGGGTGATGAGGGCACATGGACGGAAGAGTGCGGCCCTCGATGTGGTGTACGATCACTCGTATCGCAAACGACGAGCGAGGAAAAAGAAACGGAACTGCAAGAGTAACTTCTTTGATTTGCTCTCTCCTGCCGGGTTTGCAGCTGCAGTGTTGGCTTGCCTTGGGGGCAAGCTTGGTTCCCACTTCGTTTGGTTTGGAGTGGTGTGCAGCTCATGGGTTTCAATTTCGAGGGCTACGACCGGTCGGACATACGTCAATCCCGGCGGGTTTCCATGGGTCCGCTGCGTGCAAGACGGAAATACATTTGCAGCGAGGCCAGGCAATAAACCTATAGTCCAAAACTCTGCAAAACACTTTTCTTGTCAGGCTGGCTCTCCTGACCTACTTGACGGACAAATCCAAGTGTTCACCGTCAGGTCGCTGCCGAAGTCGGGCCGGGTGGGATCTGATTCGAGAATCCGGGCCTTCCGTTCGCGCCAATGGCCAAAAGGTCAGCTGTGGAGTCTGTGATTCATTGCAACCTGTCCATGTTTGCTCTTCATTCCAAGCTGCGCAGGCGGTGTCGCGTCCACCCTGCGTCGCTGTCGTTCCCTCGTGCGTCCGTCGCGTCTCCGAACCCCCCGGGGTCGGTCGACCGAGGCTCCCGTTCGGAGCAGCGATCGGTCACGCGTGTTCAGGTCGGGAGAGAGCACACCGGTGATGGTCGAGATGGAGGTCAAGCAGCCCAATGAGGAGAGGAGGAACGGGGATGCCAGCTGGAGCGCCACCCATCCCCTGCTTCCATCCATTTTCCTGCTTCCACCCATCCCCGGTGCTCTGGTGCTATATGGTCTATGGTGCAGTTCAGGGCCCAGCCCGATGGTTAGAGACCCAGTGTAGCGGAGAAGCTGAAACTGATTGTCGTGCTTCTCCACAGAATCCATCACCAAATCGCACCGCTTCGGCAATTTCTTGGGCGACACGAATCATCACTTCTCGAGCTGGGGCGAAATCGTTTGCAAGGGATTGCTCCGGGGATTCCAATTCTTGTTTTTTCACGTATGTGAAAGCACCACTTGGTTCTTTCATGCATGGCTTGAGCATGTTTCTATGTGGCCATAAAGGCACAAAAGTTCATTGCTGTACGTGGAAACAGGTTCGTTTTCATGGCGCGTGGTCGCAGCTGCTGATTCACTTTGACATTGGTGCCCCGGAGCAGTCTGGTTGAGATCTAGGAGTATGGCTACACGATCTCGGCGGCCCGCATGGCGACCTTCCACTTTGAGGCCCTCGGACTACCTCTACCATGAGGACCATGGGGCGGTGACCGGGAGCGATCGGTGTGACCCTCGGAACACTCTATCTCGATCTCATTCCAGGTGGGAATGGAATGACCAAGACTGGGAGGATCTAGCGATCTGTGGGACACGTGGTCGGGAGAGGATTCAACGCAGCAAGAATTTACCAACACCGCAGCCATGGCTGACGGTCGTTGGTCTGGACCGGGCTATGGAGGTCATGGTGACTGGTCCGGAACCGATCGAGATTGGTGGTCCCCGCATTTCATGGGGAGCAGTTCGGAGGCCGATTTTGGCCCGCACGCCGCCGGGCACTGGCTTTGTACAATGAGCTCACTGGCAGAGCATGGATCTATGCTGAGGTGGACAAGCTGGCTTCTGACACCGGTGTCTCCTACTTCCTGGCTTGGATTCAGACGAGGTTCATGGAAGTAGAGATCACCAAGGCGTCCTCGATGATGAGTGACCTGTTCAGGCGCTGCAGACTCCAACGTTGAGTTCGAGAGGCTGGTTCTCAGGCTTCGTGAAGTGCAGTGCGAATTGCCGGCCATGGTGAAAGGCTGGCTGTACTTGGACAAATTTCGTTTGAGCGAGCACGAAGAGCTCACCGTCTTGTCGAGCGTGAGCAACCAGTTCGGTGTATCCAAACTTCAACAAGCTGCCCTACTACAAGATCGAAGCCTTAGGAGGGGGTGGTGGCTGAAGAGTTGGCCATAGAAGAGCATCAGGCCTATACATGACCTACCAGAATGCCAAGAGCAAATATCGTGAGGCTTTGAAAGGTCGTGGAACTGACCAAACTGGCCAAGAGGCTCAAACTGGCCAAAGAAAGGTTGTATTGTTCTGCCTTCAAGAGAAGAGGCCATTGGCACAAGGATCCCGAGTGCCCAAACAACAAATAACAGGTGCAAGAGGCTCAGTTGACTGTGCACTCGGCACAGATGTGTGATGTGGTGCACTCATGCTATGTCGCCGCCTAATGAGACGACTTCGTGACGGGCAAGGTCCTGGCCATTGTGAATTGTGGACACCGCTTGCACGAAAGCGGTGGCAGGTCACGACTGGTTCGAGAAATACAGTAACATGTTGGCACACCTGCGCTTCATTCCGGACATCTATGAGCGTGAAGGTGAATGTGGGGAAGGACCAGCAATCGCCCTTTGAAGCCACCTTTGCACAGGTGACCAGCTTGCCGACATCTTGACGAAGCAGATGCAGGCTGATGAATGGTGGCGCAAGATGGAAGAGGGCACACTAGCGCTGCCTTTGAGAAGCTGTGCATAGAATTTCCGGAGAGAAGACCGGTTTTTTAACGTATGTGAAAGCACCACTTTCGTTGCCGGTCGTTCTTTCATGCATGGCTTGAGCATGTTTCTAATTGGCCATAAAGGCACAAGAGTTCGTTGCTGTATGTGGAAACAGGTTCGTTTTCATGGCGCGTGGTCGCAGCTGCTGATTCACTTTGACACTTGTTTGTTTCTTCGTTCGTTTGTTTTAGTTGGTTACTTGGTTATAGTTATAGTTAATTCGTTCGTTTCTTCGTTCGTTAGTTACTTCTTAAAATTTTTGCTTTCGAACATCAAGCCACTTGTCGTTTCGTTGAAATAGACCACGAGAGGAGTGGATCAGATCTGCCCATCCGGGAATCGATGTCCTTTTTAGTTAAAGGGCTTCACCAGCCGGTACATGGAAAGTCCCGTTGCCGACGGTGGGTGGGTCACGGGTCACGGGTGAATTCATGTTTGTGAGGCCTTCCTTTTCTTGGGATCAACGCTTTCTTGGGTCAGGGGGCATTGATTTGCGTTGATTTGTGGACTCTCCGTGTTCTTGGTCAAATTGTTGAGGCGAGTGATCAGTTTCTGGCCAGATTGAAGATTAATTAGGAGAGTCAAGCACAGGAACTTCCAAATCCATTGTTGTGGATAAATGGGATCCACATACTTCTCAGTTGAATCCCTTCAAGATTCGAAAAGAAACAATTACATCCTTCAGCCACGTGACAGTGAAATTCCAAAAAGAGTTGGAACACTTTTCTTCCTTGGTTTGGCTTCGCGGTGTCAAGTCGCAGCACTTAACGTTGTGTTGAGGCTAGAGGTACTCCGTGGCTGGCCTCATTTTTGCACTTTAACTTGCTAATGTTTTGTTGCTTCTTCTATCTACGCACGGACAGGGCAATCCATTCAAACAAGCGGCTCGTACTCGTCGGTCATAGTTTCATCCTCCAAACCTGGCGCCACCTGCTTAGGGAAACAGCAGGGTATACACGGGATGTTAGGCTGAACCAACCAAGGAACCAGGAGCGGGGTATTTACCAGTCCCTAACCTAGCCGACTCTACTCTACCTGTCACTAATTGAGACCTGGGCGATTGGCCCTTTCCGACTCAAACCGAAATGCCCTTTTCGCGACGGTGGACCTGGTGAAAGTTGGACAGGGTTCTGGGTGGTGCAGGGTTTCTTCCATGTGTGACCCGACTCGTGCGCATTCAAACTAGGGAGACTGACCTGAAGGTGTTCCGACCGAAGGTTCGGACCAGTCTACCCGGGCGTCTTCGGGTGTCTCCCTCTTACTATATACCTGGAGCATCCTGTCGGGGTGTCCAATAGAAACCCACAAGTCTAGTAGGGGTAGTCGGATTTGGGGGTCTTCCCCAAAGAAGTGCGGTTTGGCTTCCCCCAGTCCAGCCAGCGCCCTTGTTTTCGCCCGCTGGAACCCAGCTCTTGGCCTCTTCGCTCTCTTTCTTTTTGGTCCCACCCGAAAAGCCATCCCAACGTCCACGTCCGAGTCCATCCACCCGTTTTGGTCTCAGGATGAGAAGGAAGCCTTTCAGCTTTACCTGCAGAAGTTCGGCGAGTGCCGCGATGGTTCCAACCCAGGCAGGTCGCTTCGATGTTGGCGTCGAGGGCGTCGCTGGGATGTGAGAAACGGTGCTTTAAGGAGGCTCAGAGGAGGTTTCTGGAGGGTTTTCGCGCAGGCAGGTGGGTTGCAAAAGGGATTCGCTGCCCAGCCGTGGTCAGTGAGTTCAGACTCTTTGATGATTTGAAGATGTGATTTGATCCAATAGACATGGCTCTTGGGGATTGTCTGGCCCCTTGGATAACCAGGAAGCTCCACTTCCATGTTTGCTGGAGGGGAGGCTGCAAATCTTCTCTTCTGCCAATCGTGGAGAACTGGCTTCTTAATAAGAGTACCAAGGTCTTTGGCAAGGGAGCCATAAACAGGGCGGGCTGTAATGGGTTTTGTTATATAATCCTCTGGATTTGGATTTTGGGGGCAACTTGCTTTTTTCAACATTGAAAGGACCGTCAGAATCTCTGGCCAAATGGTCCACCCCAGCTCCACCTTCGTAGCTTCACCATCGCCGCGCGCCGTCTCGCGCGCGAGGTTATAGCCGCAAGGCTTTCCCTTGATATAGCGGCAAGCTGCCACTGGGTGAGAAGGTCTCAGACGAGTCACCGCAGGCCTAAGCGCCGCCGAAGCGCCGCGCTTGGTGGATGAGAGACACCCTGCCTGGGTGAGTGATGCACAAAGCTTGGTGAGTCCGATAGGGCTGACTCGCTGCGTGCTGCCTAAGGACAAGACCAGACCTGCATTGTACTCGAGGCATGCCTCTGTGAAAAGGAGCATGCCTAGCTTGGAAGCGGAAGCGTTGTTGGCTCGATCGTGTCCTACAAGGTCGGCCCATTGATGCTGACTCACAGCAAGACACCAGGTCCTGGAATTCGAACAATGTGACCGGAACACAGTCATTGTCAATGAGTCCAAAGTGTTGCTTGGGGAACAAAAACCTTGCAGCTTCTAGTACGAAGACCCCAGCCCAATAGTACGGAACTTCACGAAGGCCTGACTCCCTATCTGCACATATCCACAGGACTTCAGTCAGTTCTTCTTGGGGACCTACCAAATTACGACGAGAAGACCACCAGGATGCAAAGGCTGGCCAATGAGTGACCTCTGTCGGCGTGCGATTATCAACAATTAGATAGACCATCTGACTCGCAAGGATGAGGTCCCTGCTGTGCAGCAGACGTCGGACAACGGCTGTCATGTCAGGGACATGTCCAATTGAGTCAGAAGTGGCATACCCATTATCTTCATCGATTGGCTGCGATCGAACATCGGCAGTTGCGACTTCTCCGAGATTCATGTCAAGGCCGAAGAAGGTTCGAACAGTATCCTGCATGTCGAGGGCATGATACGCATCAGACTTGGCAAAGTGATTTGTGTCTTCACTTCCCTGCGCAAAAAGGGTTCCATCAGTTTCAGTGATCCAGCCTGTAACTTCCGAGCATGGTTGAGGGTAGGCAGGCTGTGATCCCATGCCATCATCCAGGTCAAGCGCATCTTGCTGTATGGCAGTCTGCTCGAAAGGCAAGGGATGCACACTGTCTTCCGCTTGGAACAACGGCGCAAAACGATTAAGTGAAACCATCTCAAGTTGCGGTCCACTGGGTGGCACTAATTGGCTGGGCCCCCCCAACTAAGGTTGGTTGCCCACCTCAAGAGCCTGATAGCGGAAAGTGCAAAAGGAGAGATGCCCTCAACAGAGGTTGATTGCACACTATGTTTGGCGGCTGCAAAAGTAGCGCGCACTGGCTCCTAGAAAGGAGTTACTTCGGAAACTGTGAGCCAATCAAGCTGCAGTGATTGCATACATCAGGTATGGGGCCATAGGAGAGGCAAATCCCCGCTAAATCAACTAGCCACCAACACCAAGGAGGAGGGCTTCTGACTTGTAACATGAGTTGTACTGCCGAAGACTCAACGAAGATTCTATGAAACTGTAAGAACACATAATGGCCTTCTGAATGAGCCTTACGGCGTAAGTCTTCCCACACAAGACATGGCACGCACCTATTATGTGTCACAAGCATGTCATGTGAGGTGCACACGGTGTGCCAATGTTCAGTGAGTACCAGACTGCTTCACCCAAGAAATGTCTAGAAGTTTGGTGGGAAACAATTCCAGAGAGGGAACTCGGAGGGGGGCACGAATCCCGCCTGGCGCAGCTTTACGAAATCAGCAAATTAGGCAGGTTCTAACGTTTGAAAGCTGTGAGACAGTGACATGATTGGTGAGGAAACGTCTCGCTTGTCGAATTTGGCGACAGGACAAGGCGTGAGCGCCCCACCTGTTTTTCCCAGCTCCATTAGTATGCCGCTGGCTTATCCTACGTCCTGGTCATCAGCATCAGGATGTATTTGGGCCAGAAGGAGCGCGACGAAGAGCAATCCACTGAGTTCTGCATGAAGCGTGGTGAGTGGCGCGATCAGGTTAGTTTGTATGTCTGGCGGCAGTAAGTTGAGCGCCTGTTCGATGTCATCCAGGGAATTCATCATGGCTTGCGCCCGTTCATGAAGAGCAGTATCAACTTGGTGGTGTTCGCGCGCAAGCCGACGCCGGCGAATGGGGTACGCATCATAGTCTGGAAACAGCTCGCCGCCATGCGCGCCTGGGTGGACACGCAGCCGTCGCTCCTGGTCCCGCACTGTCCAGTCTCCTGGGTTGCGCGGGAGTACTTCAAATGGGCGAGTTTGCAGGAACGCATTGAGTGTGTCTATTGACATTGGAAAACCCATCTTCTTAAAACTTTGCTTCAACGCTGGTAAAACCGTTTCTCCGTCTCTCTGCTTCATAGGCATGATGTCGCCCATCTTTACTGAATATATCTATCACGACTAAAGCATAGGGTGGCTCGGAATTCTTCATTGGCATTTTTGCCTCGGGAACTTTAGTTAAGGGCTTCATATGCATTATGTCAATATGGTATTCAAACCTTGAGAACGGGGCGGTGCATGAGTTTGAACCTCTATAACCTCTAATCTGTTTGTTCGGCTGTTTCTTCATAAAGGTTTCTACATCTACCCTTGTGATGGACAGGCCTTGTTCTTTCGCTTGTTTCACGGTGTCTTGAATAGACCCGAAACCTTTATCCAAGTCGTAATAGACATTGCTTATTCTCTGTTCTTTTTGTTAAGATTCTTGCCATTATTATAGTTTTAGATCTTAAACAATTCTTAAATCATAAAACATATACTTAAAGAACATGATATATAAAAGTAAGAGAGTAAAGATGACTAGTTTTGACTGTGGATGTCGGATAATGACTGAAGTTATTTCCTTGAATGAATGGAAAGAACCGAACTGGACTTATTTGTTGAACACATATGTGAAGATGTGTGGCAAGTGCCGGAAGAGACAGATGAAATTCCAAACTATGCAAAACAAACTGGTAGAATTGGAGAAGGCGAGAATGATAATGTTCTTTGAAAAGATGTCAGTGAAGACAAAGAGGAGGATACATACTTTGACTTGAAAGGGATGAAGGAACATCTCAAAAGCCTACCACCCGATGAGAGGAAAGGCATAAAAGACTTTGAGAGATTGAGGAACTTAGCAAATGGAAGAAACGAACACGAAGGACTACACGAGATAGATAGAGTGATAAAGGAACTGGGAGAGAAGGAAAAGAAAAAGGAAAACCAACCAGAACCCGAAATCTAAACAAGACAGCACACTTACTTAAAGAAAAATTCCTATATATAGTAAGAGAAAAT
>CAXAMN010017668.1:0-40723 GCA_963970005.1 Durusdinium trenchii
TTGGGAAGTCTTGAAATATAGTAGCATAGCACTTGAAATCGAATAGGGCGGTGCATACTTTACCTCTAGGCGTTACTATTCTAAGGCAGCGTAGTTGTAGAGGATGGTAGACGAAAATTTGAGGTTGGTGGCAACGCTATTAAAGAAGTTGAGGGTGAATTACTCTCTCCAGAACTTACGACGAAGTAGTTCTCCTATCCCCTTCCTCGTTTAGCATTTTACTGGAGGGTCTGCATGTTATATGTTGGTGTTGGGTAAGACTTCTTCCTCGTAAGTTTGACACGCTAAACTTGCTAGACTTGCTCGACTTCCTCGTTTGTCAGTGCAAAAACTAGATGTAATTGTGCTGTTATTCTTCCTTGTTAGCTCCCAACCTATGAAAATGTAAAGCAACTCTGGCTTACCTGGAAGTGTATCTCCCTGGTCATTTTCCAGCGTTCCCCGGGGATGCATGGGCGCTCGACTTCCTCGGTAGTGAGCATTGCATTTTCTGGCCTTCCTCGTTTGCTGATTGGGCTTACCTGTCTGTGGTCTATTCCCGGGGGGATTCACATGGTCACCAACTTCCTCGTAAACACCGTCCTCGCCGAGATTTACTTCCTCGTAAGTTCTGAGGAGTGTAAGCCTTACAATCTTGGTTAAGACATCTGAAATCCCTAGATGTATTTAAGCCTGACACAAAAAACAATGAGTTGAAGATGTGGAGCGTTTGGACATTTGCATTTTGCAGCTACATTCGAGGAATAGATCCAGTAATGGTAGTAACTATGGATGTGGTGGAGAAGAAGATTAATAGCGATTGCACCTTCGACGACATGACTGATGAAATGAAGACCATGTCAATGAGATTGTACCTAAGGTCTAAAGCCAGGGTGTTGAAACCCTAAGGTTTTTGGGGTTAGGGTTTTGAAACCCTAAGGTATAAAACCTTGAATAGATATATTTAAAGAATAGTTATTTAAGTATATTAGTAGGATGGATTATATGAAGGATTTACCTGTTGATGTGTTGAGGAAAACTGTTTCTTATAAAATTGGAGAACCTAAATTTGTAAAAATAAAGCATTGTGAAGCATTGAAGAGAATACAAAACAAATATAAAATATCAAGACTTGGTCCGAACATAAACAGAAAGGTAAGACAAAGAAACAAAATGTATATAATTGAGTATTGTATTATGAGAGAGGGAGCGCCCAACAGATTTTACAAGTAGTTGGAGGCAGGCGGGCTGCCGATGCTGGCGGTTACGATGGCAGGTGTTCAGGACACTTGAGATCACCAACGTTGCACATGTCAAAGTGTGAGCTTCCTGCGTGAACGCAAGCAGGTCTCTCAACAGTGGTGATTGAAACATCAACGATTTTCGGGGCTGTTCCCAGTGAAGATGGGTTTTGTGCTGGCGTGTCAATCGGAGGATCGCGATGCTAAGAGCAATTTTTAAACAGCCCCAACCCAGTGAGTTTTTAAATCTTCAAGTTCAAGTGTAAACGCTCCGAAGAAGGATGCTTCAATGACTTCAAACACAAACGCTCCCCTTTCAACAGTGGGGAAGCGTTTATTGGGTGAGACAAGGGAATCGCAGTAGCATAAATTGGAATAGTTTTAAAGAAAAGAGCCGGCAAACAAGACCGCCGAGAACTGTGCCTTGTCACTTGTTATCGAATTAAACGAAAGAATCACTCTGTAGCGTACAGTCGAGCAGGTATATGGTTGAGCATCCCCAGGCTTCATTGGACCAGGTAGTCACTGGAAACCTGATCTCTCTGTTCCAGTCAGTTGGTACATTAAAGTTCAAAAGCACCCTCCTATTTCAAGGGGTCAACACACGCACACGCCGTTGAAGGGGCTATCGGTACAGGGGTATTTCATGGGGCATCAGCATATCAGCGGTATTTCATCTTGCCTCGGTGGTTGCTGTTACAAGTAACTGCACTTGATCTAATTACATGCAGAACAAACAAAGTATTCACGTGTCAGTGATTAGAGAACACTGAGGGGAACAGGTCTGCTGCCAAAGGACAACTGCTTCTGCAACAACCTGCAGCGCAAACCTGTGAAACATCAGAGGTTTCTGCGCTCCTGGAGCCATTTCTCAGCGCGGTCCACATCCAATGCCTCGACCGACAAAGGTTTTGCTGTTTGAATGCCGCTTGTCTGGCAAGAAGCAAAAACTCTTAAACATCCATGCATGCAGATTTGTTTCTGGCTTGTTTTCCAGCAATCACACGACGGTTTAAGTGCCTGCCCAAGGCTGAAACTCACAAGATCCGCAAGCAGGTTCACACAGTCGTTTCATGTGTGATCCAATAAATAACACAATGGTCTTCATTGTGGCTTTCATCTGGTGAGTGTATTGCGGGGCTCAGCGCTGCCTCATGAAACGGGAGAGAAACCTTCGCGCATTGCTCGACTGAGTACCACTCAGCGTGGGCACTGTATGCTGCTGGTTGTGACTAACTACCGTTCTATCGAAGTACAGGTCTTTCGTTGTGGAAAGGCGCTGAGATGAATACCATCCATCGGACACAAAGTCACCAACGAATAGGCACGGCAGAGCCACCCTTGGGGCCATTGGAACGAGTATACAGTATAAGTCTTTCAATACCAAAAAGGCGTGGGCGTTTGAGACAAGAACACAATATATATAAGTATAAAAACAAAGAAGCACAAGACATCTTACTCAGTAAGGCAAGTAACTCGCGAGGTCCAGGTCCAAAATACAGCTCCGACAAATCTTGCGGTGGTCCTCCTCCACTAATTGATTCAAAGTGGGCTGGATTTACTGCACCACTTAAGCTGATCACAAAGCTTGGGCTCACAAGACCTTGAAAGCGTGGATCTTGTTGATGCTTCAAAAGGGCAATAGTATGAACCATTTCCGCTCCCTGCGAGAAGCCCAGGACACCATCAATTGGTTCCTCCGATTCTTGTGCTTTCCAAAGCTCGTCTGCAAGCTTTGTTGTTGCTACCTCCATTTCAGCCCAGTCTAATGGCCTGTCTCCCATACCATTCTCATCATACCTCCACCACTGGCGCCCATCTTCCCGCCGAGATGCTTCTGGCAAAGGGGCCCCAATGCACCGACACTCAATGGCCAAAGCAACATCTCTAGCTTCCGAACTTCCGAGAGTCCGTGTTCTTGCGTCTTCGGTTGTGAGGACACTTTGGAAGAAGTCCTTTAGCTTGCTGCAAAGTCGTGCAGGAGTTCCTCCATGGCCATGAAGGCAAAGTAAGCGTAGTCTCTTTTCGGGCGATTGGTCAGAGGTACCAGAAGTACCCACCCGGATCACAGCCATGGCTTTGGATTGGCACTGATTTACCCAATGTTCGGTGTCTCGTTGTCTCATGTCTTTTTCTTGTTCTCAACCGCCCGGCCACTAAATTCAATTGAGTCGCAGCACTCTGTTGTAACCCTGGGTTTCATGCAAAACTGTTGAGCTACGGCTACGGCTAGGATTGCAGGAGTGCGAAATTGGTGCATCAGGCAGTGGCTTACGAACACCCTCCGGCAAGTGACACCTGAGCTGTGTCATTTGAATGTTTGCCTGAGGGGATTGAACAATGTTGGTGCTACTTCTAAGGAGCTTGATGAGCTGGCATGTGTTTTTCCTCGAGTTTCTCTCCTCATACTTCACCTCTATCTCGTTTTGACGACGCAAAGCTGCAGGAGACAGGGTTTGGAGTGCTTCTCTCACACACAAGCGCACTCTCAATTTAGTTTCGAGGCCATGGCTTTCGCACATACGTTGACCAAAGAGTTGAAGGTGAGAACGCCGGGCTGAATGCCCTGTTTCACCATCCTCAAAAAGCTTCTTTGACGAAATCCTGACAAACCTCAACCCCCCTGAGCCCTGAGCAAATGTATTCAAGAGATTTCAAGCGTGAGGAATCTCGGCTCTAAGCTTGTGAAACCAATGCTCAGCACGCGTAACGTCGCCACCTGGAATTCGACCGATAATCTTTCCTAGCTGACGTTGAGTCACTGAGCTGGTGAACGGAGCCACATGCCTGTTCGTGAAACATTTAACCATTGCTGAGGACCAAACATCTGGCACAGGCCTGCAATTTCAACTCACTGTGCCCCCACTATCTTCATCTCTCCTCTCTCTCGAAATGCCGCCTTATTGACTTGGCCCTTGCAACACTGCTGAACACTGGGTACAAGGCATTGATCGCACTGTTGTAAGTGACAACATTTGGCCTGCACCTGGCAGGCAAATTTCAAAACATATGCGAATGCGCATGTCAAGTTCACTAACCACAAGATCTGGCTCCGGGTCAAAACTAGGATACCTTGGTTGGCCTAAGTTGACCTACCTGGGAGGTCAACCTACATGGTGGGCAAGGACTCCGGGTTTTGACCCATCCCCTCTCTTCTCAGCACAGCCAGGCAAAGCTGGGCACAGCCAACTCACGTCAGGCCGAGGGCACCCCATCCTGTTCCATCTGCTCAATCCAAGCCTTGGCCAAACAAGTCCAAACCCAAACCAAGGCAGCAAGGTTCATGACTATCCAAAGGTTGGTCATGCGTCGAAGTGGTTTCAGCCCGTTGGAGGTCGTTGGCTTTTGCACAGGCCTTGCCGAAGTGGTCAACAGAGTCAATGTACTTGGCTTCTACACCTTCAATGTGCAATAAGCCTAAAGCCTTAAGCATTGTCATGAATTGTCACATTGAACAAACAATGGGGATTTGGTTAGCAAGTAATGGGCACAAGGTTCCAGACATGGATCACAGAAGAGTAGCTCGCCACATCTGCCTGCGACCGCAACAAGGTTTCTACAGAGTTTCTTGGGGGTTGTTGTCTTTACTTTCGTTTTGCCAATTTTTTGTTGAAGGCAATGTGCTCGTTTTTCTGCAATATTTTGGTTCTTTCTTCACAGAGTGACCAACGCAATAAGCACGCACCTGCGTTGTTGATTTCAACATGCGTTTCAGCCAAAACTCTGCGATCCACGTCTCCCTGCCGTTTGGTCCACAATGGAAGGATGGAAGGATTTTGGAGAAAATAAAATGTGGAGATTGATCAAAAGCCGATCAGTGACAAACACCCAAAACCCAATATTGCCGACGAGGCGGACGAGACGAAAGCCAGCCCCTGTAGGGATTGAAAAATCATTAATATTATTGTTGTAACAGGGTGAAGTCGGAGCTGCAAATTTTTTGCCACGGGAAAACAAAAGGCAGAGATACGCAAAATTTCACATTGAGGTTTGATATGACCGAGCCTATATACACAAGGCCTTTACCAACCCCCATCCACCGTCACTGGTCATAGGGTAATCCCATGCTCTTGTACAAATGTCCAACTCCCTTGGACTTTTACAGTTCTAGGCTCTAGGGGGCGCCCTCTTTCTTGAGGTTTAGGGCCCATTTCGCGTTCACCTCCAACATGATCCTTAGACCGTGGTAATTCTTCCCGGGGGACTATTGTACTCAACCTTTCCAATCAATCTGCCTACACAAAGAGCTAGGTCAAGCACCGTGACTGTAATCAGTGATTTCAACTCAGCCGCAAAAGCAACGAAAGTCAAACGCTACTTTCCTTCCCTATCGTCCAGTCTCCTCCACTTGGACTCACACACCTGCAGTATACCGCTTTGATACTCACTTGGAATGAGAAGGCAATCCTGACTTGTAATGTACTCGAAATCTGTATATATATATACATATGATTGTCCATGAACAGTTGCGCGTGAATCTTTCTATTCACAGCGGATCCATTTACTTTTCCATTTCTTTCAACTCACGCTTCCTCGTTCGACTGGCAAATTGCCTTTTCCCAATAGACTGAGAACGTCTATTTCCAAAAATAGACGTTTAACTTTTAACTTTTAACGTACTGTACGATACAAATTATCGTTTTTTTTTACGTGTTTTCAAAAATATGCTAATTTCTTGTTTATTTTTACGTTAAAAGTTTCGTCTATTCTTTATCGAAATTTCGTTAATTTTATTCGACTATTTCAAACGTATTCGTCTATTTTTAACGTCGAAAACTTCTAGCAAACTTCTACTTGCAAAGCTGCAAAACTTCTAGTTTCCATGTCATGTGGTTTGCGTTTTCTTCTGTCTTCCAACTGAAGCTCCAATTCAGCTGCTCCAACAAGTCCCCCAAGCAGTTGGACTGATGAGCTGTGATCTTCTTCTCTTTGTGGACGTTCTGTTCCCGAGTAGTGGCCCTGCCACAGCAACCGCCGCAACCACTTCCATAACAACAAAACATCAACAGCATCAACAAAGACACCCACCAGGAGAACTCGAGACAACGCTCCACAAAGAACTCTCAAAAAGACTCTCAACAGACTCCCAACAAAAAAAGCAACTCTGTCAAAAACTCTCTCAACAAAAAGGCAACTCTCTCAAAAACTCTCTCAACAAAAAGGCAACTCTCTCAAAAAATCTCTCAACAAAAAGGCAACTCTCTGAAAAACTTTCTCAGCGGCTCTTTCAAAAAACTCTGAATGACTCTCTCAGCAAGACTGTCCACTCCACCAAAACACGCCTCTCGCGACCAGCTTCGATCTTCCGAAAGCCGAAGTACCCCATCTTCGCTGTGCATGACATAGATGTCGCCTGAGGAGAGCGCCTCCTGAAAACTGGCCTCGCTGTTCTGAAAGTAGAGTCCTTTCAACACGCTCTTCGGCAATCCGGTTTCGCAATCCTTGCCGTATCGTAGAGCTTTTTGGCCTCAACAAACATGGGTTTCTCCGCATTCAAAGAGTATCTCCCGTTCTTTAGTTTCGTGAACATCCTGAACTCCCGAGGGCTTGGTTTCGAAAGGGCCTCGGTGTCGTAGAGGTGAATGATGTGGGCCGGCAAACTCCTCCTCATCAAGTTAAATTTTATACTCTTACCTTTGTCGCGGAGGTGAGCTGCGTCATCCTCTCCACCAGACTGCTCCTTGATGTCGCCCTCGTCCTCCGGATTCTTCTTGGAGCTTGAAGACCTGAGGCCACGCTTCAGCTCATTGATCGCCTTGTTCATGCTTCCACTTGCAGCTGGCCTCTCCTTGGCCTCCGGCTCGCCATCCTCGCCCTCCTTCTTAATCGATGATCGTCGCTTCATGGGAGGCGCCATGGTGAGAGCGGTACTCCGAAAGTCGATGCGTGCTGCTATTGGACTTTCCGGCTAATTGCTTCATGGATATGGGAACAAATTTACTTTCTCTCAATCAACAAGCGCGCAAAGTTATTCAGACAGGTAAGAGCTCTCAGCAATTGCAATATAAACAATATATAGAAATATATAGAAGTATGTTTGAATTAACTTATGAATGTTCAAAAGTAGACGTTTACTAGAAGTTTCCATGAAACTTGTAGTTTCCACAACTAGAAGTTTACAAGAAGTTTACTAGCAGTTTACTAGAAGTTTTATAAGCAACATTGCATATTCACTGTAAGGGCTATCATTTTCAACAAGTCAAACTTCTACTTAACTTGTTTCATGGAAGCTTCTAGTAAACTTCGACTTTCATAAAAGTAGAATGCTGGAGATTCACAAAAGTGTCAATGAAATTCAACATGAAATTCAACATGTCAATCAAATATTTCCACCACTGTAATCAACTAGTTTCACCACAGTAACTCTCAACTCTCTCAACAGCTTCAACAGTCTACAAATCCCTCAACGACTCTCCAAGCAGACCTGCACAGAGAAAACAGTCAAGAGTGAAAAATCTCTCAAACAACTCACATGCACTCAACGTGTTTTCCATCAACGCGCAAACGGTTCCGAATGGTTCTTCTGGCTCAAAAAACACCTCATGATGGTTGGATGCCCAACTATCAAAAACCAAGCCAGCTGCGAGCGCCATCAGAGCCACCTATTGCTTCTTCTTCTTCTTCTCCTTCTTGGGCTTTGATGTTTTCGCCTTGTGCGTCCGCTTGGGTTCAGGCTGTGAAGGTTCAGCTTGCTCGGTAGAAGAATGAGTAGCTCCGTTGTTGAGGACGGTGCCAGCAAGCAACAAGCAAGGCCTGGATACGCTCCGCAATCGCCAATGTCTCGGGTCATGACCTACCAAAGTGCCATCAGTCCTCAATGTCATGGCGTAAAACTCACCCTCTTCTTCAGACTCTTCGCAATCCTCATCAGGATTCTGAGAGTCATTCTGGAAGTCAGCAACTTGCGCAGAGGGCCCACCACTGTTCTCTAAGTTGAGGGCATCCACATTCTCCAAAGCAACCTCCAATGCTGTGGGAGGAGTTTGAGGCGAAGCAACAACTGCTTCCTGTGACCAAGCCTCCTGATGGGTCATCTCAGCATCTGCGCTGTCGCTGCCCTTCTGTTGGTTCGACGACATAGTAGCTGCTCTTCTACGATAGATAGTGGTTCTACAACACACTTGTTCTACAAATCAGATCCGACATGATCAGTGATTCTAGTTGAAAAAAATCACCAACAACTCTCCACACCAAAACGCTCTCTGTCAAGACGTTCACTCCCTCAACCTCTCTCCAGACCTGCCAGGATCAGTACAAGTTTGCCAAATTCAACTGTCCTCTCTACATCTCTCAACATCTCTCCAAAACCCAAATTCAACTGTCCTCTCTGTCTCTGTCAATTCACTCCTCTCAACAAAACCACTCAACATGAACATTCCCGTATAATAAGTGTACGTGGGTCTAACTTCACAAACACAATGACAACAAACCACCACTGTACAATCTTTTGAGAAATGGCGGAAAACACAGAGAAGTGGCTGCGAATACACATGCTGACCCCAGAAATTCCAAGTGCAAAACTTCTGTTTTGAACTAGAACTGACGTACAAAACTTCTACGAAAGTTCTATCAAAGTTCTACTGGCAAACTAGAAGTTTGATAGAAACTTCTATGAAAACTTCTAGTTTCCAATCGCCGCAAAATAAAAGTATACGTTATAAATTTCGTCCATTTTTAACGAAATTTCGTTCATTTTTTCGATAAAAATAAACGAAATTAAGATAACTTTTTAACGCAATTTCCACAATTTCGTCAATTTTTTCGTTAAAATATTAGCGAAATTATGTTAATAGTTAATTTTTTACATCTATTTTTGAAAATAGACGTTCTCAGTCTTTGGGTTTTGCCGATTCCCTGGTCTGATATTTGACTTTCCCTTTTCGTTGGATTCTTTTTCCTGCTCTGCCCTTTATCCCCTTTTCTGCGGCCCGTCGCTATAGATTTATATTCACAGTGCTACAAATAGATATGCGTACATCGTTTTCTCATAACGCCAGCCGATAGGCTTGGCTGAGTCCTTGATGGGCGATCGACGAAGTAAGCAATAGGGGGTGTGGAGGGGTGGTCGCAGGGTGGGACCTGCCGGGCAGGGCGAACCCAGAGAGAGCTTGGTGGGGGGAGAGCAAAAGAGAGAGGCGGTCCAAAGGGTAGGAAGTTTCACGTTGCACCGGTGGACGCCAGTTGCAAGACTCAGCTCGCCAGCCTGAGCGACATGGACCGCCAACTCCTTCACTTGATACTTCTTGGCTACCCATGGTCTTCCGGTGGGTAGGATACTGGTTGTCGGACAACCGCTTCGAAGCGTCAATATTGCCTGTTCAACTGCGGAGGATCCCACGCTGGATCGCCTTGTGAAAGAAGGCCCGAATCGGTTCCGCATCCTTGGCTGTCTAGGCCATGGGAAAGTTCTAACAGTTCTAACAAATTTGCTTGACAGTTTCACATTACCATCTATTGGATCTCGTGGCTTCAAAAGACTAAAGGCCAGAAGCTGTCTTTTCCGGTTTGGGCATGCGGCTTCGTCTCTGCGCCCGAAGCTGTTAACAAGTGTCGCGCTTTGATGGAACCTCGGACGACGACACCACGAACGGTATAGTTCTTCTATCGTCAGCGTCAGTGGGAGACGACGGCGAAGTGAGGTGGTCGTATAGAGGCCGCAGTGTGCCGCCAAGTGCTTTGCTCAAAAATTAGACTAGAAGGTGGGCGACGCTGCCCGTCTCCCAAGTCAAGGAGGTCCAACGCACTGACTTTGCCTTGGTTGCCCGGAAAAGCTACATTTTCCCCGGCCTGCGTGCGCATAGGAACCTATATTTGCGAAAGCAGCGTCACATGGGTGAGGCGTTTGATTTTGGGCGTTGGAAAACTGCTAATTTAAGCTGGTTTGCGCTGCCACACCTGGTCTTGATTGGCAATCCAGCTGAAGCCGCCTTGAAAGGCCCGCAACAAGCGAGTTTCAGAATCAGTCTGAGAGGCTGTTTGTTATCAGATCCATTGGCAAGGCGCGCTGTCAAGCGTCCTGCATGGAAATATTTGCTGAGACATCGTAGAGCTTTCTTTTCAGTGGCGATACTGCGCGCAAAAGGCACTAGCTATAAAGCTCTCCAGATTGGACCCCGTTTGCGATATCGAAAGAGTTCATGAAGTTGCACGCGCGTTCAAGTTTCACCCTTCTCCCCCAAGGCCATCATGAACCACCCATGACACCACACACAGCCTTTCCCAGAAGAATCTCGCCAGAACTACCGGAAGGCATCCAGAATCCAGCCGCCCAGAGCATTCAATTCCAGGCGCGTCATACTGTGTACATTCCCTATACGATCTCCCAGACCAGCGTCTCCATTGCCAAGACAGCGCATCTTGCGGTCGAAGAAACGTCGCCCACCAATTGCAGTCTCAGCCTAATGAGGCCACTTTGGGCAGCAACATCACTCTGCCCATTTGACTGCGCGCAACTCTGCAACAGGCATTCATCCAGTTTTCAATCGGAGATCAAGGTCACGATGGCCAACGGCCTTTTAGCCTGAAGGCGGGCAGATCGTTGGTGTCTATATTTGCAGATACTCTTCTACCACTTTGCAAACGCTCACAAAACTGCTTCCCCTAAACCGCTCCAGATATTGTGATTTCAACCGGGCTGCATGCTTCTTGGCGTCGATTTCGAGCGCTTTCTTTTCCAGTGAGCGGTCCATCCAACAAGCCTAGAAACGGTCGGTTCCTGCAGCAGGTACTTCTTTGGCAGCACATTTCTGCGCGCCGCGCAAGGTTGCGAGGCACAAACACGGACAAGACTTCTTCGCAGGCGCGAGGCTCGGTTCTCAAATGTTCTTCGACATGTGGACGGGCAGTGGCGGTTAGTGTTCAGTTGTCTCTTGGGCTTCTGGATCTTATTGCTTGATTTGCGGGCCTCAGCGCAGAGCTGAGCTTCTAGCTTTGTTCCGAACCCAAGGCCGTTTTTGAAGAGGGCCACATGCGGGCTTCAGGGACGATCCAGAAGTTTCGCCTGTGGAGGTTCTACACCGAGGGTCTCTGACGTGGCCAAGGGGCTTGATGTTGGACCCAACAATGTAATTACGACCAATGGAACCTGGGACCGTACACAGTGATGGCACTCCATACCACTTGGCTCTTCTGTTTGCCTTGCGTCCGGTCAAAGAGCCCCGGCTCAAGAAACCCAGCCCTCCAGCACCTTCAGCCAGAGTCGCCGACATTTCATCTATGACTGATCCTTCTATGGAAGCCGATACCCAAAAGTCAAGCAGTCAAACAAAACTTTCTCTCCATTCGCATCCTAACATGAGAAAAGCTTAAGGTGCTCCGCACAGTCAAGCGCTTTGCCAAACAACAAGGTATACGGTATGCGTTGTACACATAGGAGCCCTGCATGTTGTTCGGAGCTTTGTCACCCAAATGTCAAGCCTTGTGCGTCATCCAGGCTTCCCAACGTTTGTATTCCTTTGCGTCTCCTGTGTCTCCGCTGAAGGCGCGCAGGCCAGTGGACTCCAACGACCACCTCAACATGGCGTCCACGCTCGGTCCAAGTGGGTTCCCACTTATATAATCGGAGCCCCGGCTAATCCAAGGCTCCGCTACCAATATCTGATCCGACGGACACACCAGGGCTCGCCCACGGCCTTTTCCGCACCAATGCGCTTCCTGCGAATCAACCATGTTTGCAATACCGATGCCAGGCTGCGTCCATGCTGAGCAATCAACATATATACATATATACGCAATAAGAGGAGGGGTAGGCTGCAAGTAGGCCAGCCACTGACAATAAAGAAGCTACTAGTTGGGACACAGAAGAGCTCAGGCTTCTTCAAAGAAGGATGGAAAGACTCCTTGAAGAATCCTTGGAGGATTGATTTGTTTTCTACAATAGAGTTCTAGGGAAATTAAACATGTGCGTTCCTTTGTTTGATCCTTTTCTAGACAGCACACCTACTTACCCCTTTCAACGCAGCGCGCCTTCCTCGCACAAGCAGATATCAATGCATTATATGTGGAGCCGCTGACCTCAAGGACGTATCAGCATTGATCTTTGAATCAAAGGAGCGAGCACACCTTATATACACCAAACTAGCCTCTGCTTGCTCCAAACGCTGGAAGATTCGTTCAACTCTGCTGATGTCGCCCAAGAAAGCTCGGTTCAAAATGCAAGGCCGGTGCGTAAAGTTGCATACTAACCATCAACCCGGCAGCTGGACAATTCAATAGTGCTAAGCCTTGAGAAACTGCATTCAATTCATGAGGAGACCATATGTGCTAGAACCAACCTCTCACAGACAGAATGGAAGGTTTCTTGCAAACGGCAAGACCACGGCCTGGAGTCCAGATTCTTCCATCTTCTCTAGCCTCAGCAAAAGCTGGCGTCAACTTGCCTCAGCTCCCAGCCCCGCTATATGAATCAAGGTAGCGGCCATTGTTCAGCGCGATGCCTCCGAAAAGCATTCAGCAGAACTGTGGCATCATCATTGATCGATCATCTGGGTTCATGCTGAGAGTCGGGCAACTCTCCACTTTGCGCAAAGGCATCGATCCTAAGAGCTTTGCAATGTATAGCATCTTCCTAAAATCCTAAACATTCAACAGTTTAGAACACACAAGCAAGCCCATGGCATTGTACAGTAGCTCACAGCATCTGCCTACGCATGGATCGCGTGGTACCCACACACAGGAAGGAATGCAGTATCCGATATATCCAATGGACTTCTCCCTGTGCGAGTGCCATCTCGCTTCGCAGACTTACCAGCTATACATCGTATACATGTGGAGTGTGTATTTGTGAGTTTGAGGTTGCGGCCATATTCTTATGAGTTTGTTATGAATTCATTACACTCGGAATTATGATTTCGATATGGTTTCTTTATAGTTATCAAGGACGTTATCAAAATGATAGGAGAATTCGCGCGGCTTCTGGTTGGAGTTTGAGGACTTCAAACGTTGTGTTTTGCGCTAAGCCTAAGCACAGCCGCATCATCTGGACGGTTTTGCTTACCTTTGGTTTTGTGAGAAGGAGTCACTTTTGAAAATTCCAAAGAGACCAACAGCCAATGCTCTTTCCCAAGCAATGTACGTGACACGGGGCTTCTTTGTTCACATGATAGGAAATTAGTCGGTTGTTGCTCTTGCTTTACGAAGCCTCCCACCACATGGTTGGGAGCACTCTGGTCCAAGTGGCTGAATCCTATACCAGCTGGTAGTTGGTAGTGCGGTCCCCGCTAATCTTCGGCCATGGAATGCTTTGCAAGGCTCCTTTTCACTGGACCGGGTGATGGGAATGAGGTTCCGGTTCAGGCATTGGTTATGCCTAGCCAAACGAAGGTGATGGTTGCTTTGCGTGAAGGCTGGAAGGTGCATTGCTTTTCTGGCCGAGAGGCGGTCTTCAAGGCCTATGGTGTGGCATGGCAGGGTGATTCCATCCGCCTGTTGATGAAGGAAGGCAGCATCTTGCTGCTCCATCCGTCGGTGAACTCAGGTGTGATCTTGGGATCCTCCGAATGGTTCTCAGGCTTGGGAGGGTGGCATTGCGGCCTACAGCTGGCGGCGAAATGCACGAAGATCGTGGTGGACTTTAACGAGGAGGTCTGCAGGGTGGCTAGGCAAAGGCTAAACCTGGCACTCAACTGTCAGCAGAAGGTCTTGACTCCAGAGGCCTTCCTGGCCAAGACTTTGGCCTGTGAGCGCAGTGCCACTGAGGTCATTTGTGGGCGCACGGATTCCCCTTTTCTCCACCAGTCCAGGGTGTCCCAAGCATCCTGACTTTGTGCTACTGAAAGAGGAGGCTGAGAAACATGGTTACGCCTTGGTTTGCAGTGGCACTCATGATGTACATGCTGTTCACCCCATTGTCCTGTGAACGGTGGCTGGGTGTATGGTGTCGGAAGGCCCTGATTTCCTACCCGGATGTGAAGCTGATGATCTATGTTGGGCACAACCTCATATTCATGTCCCAACTACGGCTTTGTCCATGGCTGCGGAAGGTGCTGTGTTGACTGGATTGGGTTCAGTCGATCTTCAAGCTCCTCGACCATCTACTGAGGCAGTTGAAATGTTGAGCCGTGCTGACCTTCTGCCTTCTCGCGATGGTGGGGGGAAGTTGTTCAACCCAGCCCATGTCTTTGAAGCGAGTGTGCGTACTCCACATCAACCTTTGATTGCTGCAATGGCTTGCTATGGGAATCAGCACAATTTGCCGGTCAACTTGTTGAAGAGGAAAGGCCTGAAGACTCACCTTCTTCGTGTTGATGGGGTCGTGAGGTACTACCATCCTATGGAGGTCATCGCAGCTCAGGGCTTCCACAAAACTGCTTATATAAATCATAATATCAAACACCAAAATAAAATACCTACATGGCATTCTATTCAGGTTCCTGGAAAAGGTGTGTGAATAGAAATATCATTGGGTGTGACCAAGATCTTGCAAGAATGGCATGCGCGCAGGCACACATACTACTGCCAATGTCGCAGGGCCGGGACCGCCTAATTAATCTCCATGACGCTACCCCGAAATTTGAAGGCTTCCCACTTTGAAGCATGTGAGTGCGGAGATTCTCCACTTCTTGCTACCAGCCTGTCTCTTCCGAACCCTAATATTGGACGACTCAGGCCAACAAGCTTCCGCAACTGTTCACTATCTTTCAAGCCCGAAGGGCGACGCCACGCAAGCTGGAGTCCTTCTGTCAATGCGACAGTCGAGTCAGTGGCCCTTCACACAAAGTGTGCAACTATGCTAAAGAAAAGACCTTATTTAAAATACAATGGCAAGAATATGTTCTATTCAAACGACTTTTCGATTAGGCCTGAGAATGAAAGCATTGTTCACTGACGCGAACCATTGTGAGCCCCATGCTGCGATGTTCAATGTCGCAGAGCTGGTCAAGAATGAATAGCCTTGAAATGCTTCATTTCTGCAAAGAAACACAGTAGAAATGAAATCCGGCTTAGTCGTCAGAATGTGGCCAACTCTACATTTCATCCGGCTTCTGAGTCCACGGCGTGAGCTGAGGAATGCCATGAGTCCAGTAGTAGCCTTGAAGCTCTATACATCACTTACTTCTTCTCTACCGTCGCAACCTACAAACGATAGGGCAAAAAAACAGTGCCTGCCCAATGCGTGTGTTACACTTGAATGACTGCTTCCATCTACTTACCCTTTAGTCCGCCGCCGTAGTGAATAAAGAGACCTTGGCAAGGAAAGCTTCTGAGGGCTGTTCAGTGAACACTGCATCAAGCTGGCTGAGCGTGTGACAATGTGAGGTGAACTTGAAGGGGTCCAAGTTCCAAGATTGCTTATGAAGGCTAAACGGAGGGTGTGTGGAGAAAGGGGGTCAGCAAAAATTGCTTATACGAAGTTAGTGCATCAAAAATACCTTCCACGAAGTTCTGCGAAGGTTTCTGGGATTTCGTTGCAGTCAGTTCTCCTACTGGCCCACCATTCCACGAACTGTCCACGAACAGCCTTGGGTTCTACGAAGGTCACGCGCCTTCCACGACGTTAGTAGAATAGGTTTTTGCAAAACCCTTTCTGTGCACTACCCTTCCGTTTGCCTTTGAGCTTAGGCCTCAACGACTGGGCCAATAATCTGGGCTAGTCCGGCCGAAGACGGGATCAAGAACAGGCTGGACTACTGGCCGTGCTTTCCAAACAGAAGTCACAACGATTGGCATGAAGGTGCACTAAGGCCACAACAGCCGTTGAAGGGGTTTCAGGCGGCGGCCGAGGCTTTCTTTTGTGCTGAAGCCATGAAAGGTCATGCAGACTGAGTTTGTACTTCTGTGGGGACACTTATCAACTTCCCACAATTCTTCTCATGTAGGTGCTCTCTCCAACCAAACTATGCATACAGTAGTTATGGTATTGTTGGCAACGACAAGCATCTGAGAAGCACATTTCAGCGTCTGAGCTGTTTCAGCATCGTGGGAATTGTCATTGCAGGCATCATGCCACAAGGAACATCCGTCTTGTGGATCCAGAGCGCCAGAAAAATGGAACACCATGTAGATCGCAACTCCACAACCTCAAAGATTGCAATTGCAAGTGCCATAATGTTGGATCACGATTAGTAAAGGGTGCCTCTATAATGCTAAATTTTTCCAAAATTATTCAGACCCCCCTGTTTGAAAAATGGTACCTCTATAATGCTAAAAAAAATTTGGGCCCTATATTTTTATAGTGGAAACCCAATAAATCAGGGATTGAATTCCTTCTGAACCCTGTCCACCTGCACTCCCCCCTCCCTTCCCAGGCAAGCAGCCAGCAGCAAAGCAAAACACAAACAAACAGACCACAAACAAGATGTTAACTAACTAATTACAACCCTAGTCCTTGGCTGAGGAAGGCCTGCTTCTTGGCCTGAGCTGCTTCCTTGTGCAGGTGGTGTCTGAAGCACTTGTAGGGGTCACAGGCCAAGCAACCAGACTGCCACCTGCACTTAGCACACCTGCCCAGTGCAGCTTCTAAGGCTAAGACAGACTTAGTAGCAGACTCAGACAAATTCTTCCATGTGAAGGTGACTGAGTTCTTATCCACCAGCTCCTGAGCAGCCAAGTAGGCTGCAGAGGTGATATTCTTGAGGGTCTTGAGCTTGCTCTGAGCCTTGTCCAGGGTCTCTTTCACCTGAGCTTGCTGCTTGGAGAGCTTGTTTTGCTCTTGCTTTACTGCCTCAGTCAAAGCCTCAGCCTCTGAGGCTAGCTTGCCACAAGCTTTGTTGAGCCTGAGAAGCTGAGAAAAGCAACAAGGGGATTGAGCAAACCAAACACATCACTTGATTAAGCACAACCAAGCAACAGAAGAGGTCTCAGAACCAAAAAGATCCCTCACCAGGACTTCATCTGAGAAGGAAGCCATGAAAGCTGAGGAAGAAGCTGAGAGCTTGGGGCTTCTCTTGAGCTGAAGATCTGAGGCTGCAAAGCAAAAGGATACAGTAATGAATACTACAATCAATTACAAAAGATCCCTCACCAGGAATCCAGATTTGTTTTGGTGATAGTTTATTATAGAGGGACCCCTATTTGTTTGAGGGGGGGGGGACCCCCCTTTACTAATCAGGATCCAACATTAAAGAACAGCAAAGCTGGTTTCCTTTCAATCAATCAGTATCTCGCCTACAATGATCATGAAGGCAGCTGCAGCATGGACAGCCCAATAGTGGATCCTGAGCAGCAAAGTCAACGGCTGTTAGCTTATAGAATTGGATACAGGCCACAAATGAAGTATCACTTCATCATCTGCGGCACTTCATGCTGCTGCAAAATGTATTCCACTCTGCTGCCAACTGGAGACAGACTTGACTGTGCAGCATGGAGCATCATACTGAAAAGTAAGACTCAGGCCAAGTTCCAATGAATTTCGGTTTTCACCCTGGCGCCTGCAGGATGTTCATGAAATCCAAAATCCATAAGTGGATGTGTACTCCAAAACAAATGCTGAGAAGTAAGATGAAGTAAGCAAATGTTAAGAACACTCAGCGGGCCTCGGGGTTTTGAGTATTGTTTGGTGCATGCGAATGGCCAAGCGTCCCACACAGGCAGGAAAAACAAAGTGATCTATGTTCAACCTTAGCTCTCCCCACGCTTAAAGACGTCTGGGGTCTTGACGTCAACTTACAGAAAAATCCAAACAAAGTGTTGTATATGCGGAAAGAAAAGGAAGACTCAAACATCGGTTTGCAACTGACTGGCAATGTGCATTTCCCAGAAGAAGCTGTATGTCTGAACAAAACAGTGCAGGCTTAGCGGCGGCAGTCCCAAAAACACCATGACCATTCGATGGCTACTTTGGCCGTCCAAAAGTAGGGTCATCCTGACGCAAAAAGAACTTCAACTGATTGAGACGTATGACCTACAGCTTGTCAACTTCTGATGAAAAACACACACAAGCAACCAATCTCACAGACTTGGTCACGGCCCTTTATTCTGAGCCCTGCGCAAACAGGCAGTGACAAGTGTTATCTTGATAAAGACCTGCTGGAGCACAGCAACAATCCCTTCTAAATGCCCCATGTCTGTGATGGTCCCTGCATATTCGACGTGATGATGCCTTTGCATAAGTCTTCATGGCTCTGAAAGCAAATCAAGCCCCTTCTACATTCCTCCACACTACAATACTCACTGCGGGTTGTGCAAGTGGTTTGCAGCATCACCAAAAACCTCACCAAAGCTGCGCCTGTTGAAACTCCGCACGATATCTATACGTCTATCCAAGCTCCAAGCTTTTTAGATAGAGTAGATTGTCAAAGCCACATGCCACATGAGTTTCAATCTGTCAAACAAAAGAGACACGACGTCAAGCCTTCGCTCAGGGCACACTTCGCAAAACATTCAGATACAATCGAAACGTCGTGTATGTTGAACTGTTGACCCCCTGTTTTACCAAATGTGAACGAAAACATGGAAAAGCGAACGCGGCCGTTTTCCGAGCTCGGGCCACTATGCGCGACCACGGGCGGATCTGTGTGAAATCTCTTACACTCCACCTTGACATGGGAGTGAAGTAAACTCCTATGTCACCTCTCTCTCCAAATACAAGTTCACGAAGTGGTCAAAGTTCTCATCCCACTCTCCCATCATCACCACCTTACAAAAGGTTCCGTAGTCGCGCCGATCATCTGGTCCCCACATGATGATATGGTCGAAGGCCATGTGGGTATACGTTCGGCTGTAGAGCGAAGCCAAACGCGTGCGGATGAACTCTTTCAGCTGGTTCACCCCAAAGATACCAGCCTCCTTCACACGACGGGCTCGCCGTTCTTCTTCAGGCTTCATGTACTTGAACAAGTTCTCAAAGTCCCACCAGTCTGCGTCCACTGGTGGTGGATCAAACACTGACCTGTTGTTGGGGTTCTCAGCAGCATCATTGAAGTTCTCTGGAGGTGTTGGGTTGTCCACGTCCATGTAGCTTGGGGGAGCGGCATCATTCACAAAACTTGGATCTTCACGCTCCGAAGCTGTGGGCTTATAGTACCTGTGGTACCCACTGACAGGATTGCCCATGAAGTACTCCTCACCACTAAAGGCCTCATCTTCGTTCTCGACCACTCTGTAGTCAGCCAAAGTGCCTGTCATGGGATCTCAATCAGTAATGATGTGCCCAGCTGTCCTCTGCTGAAATTCAGTCTCACCATGCCCATCAGACATCTCTTCATCAGGCTCGCTTTCATCATCAGCTACTGGACTTGGATCTCCTCGTGGTTCTTCTTCTGTTGTTCGAGTCATTTCTTCTAATGGCCTTTCAGCTTCTGGTACTTCACCTTCTGGCCGCTGTAGAGGTGCAGGGAGATTTCTGCCTCTTCTCACCACATTCCATTCTCCTCTGTTTGCTGCCAACCGTGCTCTCATGATCATTCCAATCTCAGCAAACTCATCCTGCTGCCTCTGAAAGTCCATAGTTTCCTCCTGTCTGAGGAATCGAAGGAAAGTTCTGAGGTAAACTGACCATTCGACTCGGTACCTGTAGCCGCAGTACACGCCATAGAGAAACACGAGGATCGTGTAGAGGGTCAACCACTTGAGAACAAACTACCATGAATAGGGTTCTTCAAGCATCTTCTCTTCTGTAGCTTCACTGGTTCTTTCTCCTCCGACCTTCTGTTGCAGAAGAAGCAACGTAACTGCCCTCACCAGCGTAGTTGGGATCTTGAATCCCCAGCTGCTCTTCTCTTCCACAACTGTCTGGATCATCTGTTTCTTCACCTCCTTCATCTGCTTTGCAAGCATCTTCTTTTCCAACTCTTGATGGAAGGTGTCCTCGCCTACCTTGGAGAAGGTTTCATCCTTGCCCTCAGCATTCATCTCCATGATCCCGATGAGGTGCATCAGGAATTCACGCCTCTGTCGAGTCAGCCGCTTCGTGCCAAGGTCTGACACATTGAGAAGGGTTGGAATCCCTTCCATCACCATCGTCTCCTTCTTGACTTCGAGCTGCATCCAGAGGTACTTTATGTCGATGTGCTTGAGGCGTCCAACCCCAAGGCGTTCCGTGAAGGCCCTGCACGAGCTGCTGTCTGTGATCGCTCGGATCAACACTGCCCTGCGGCTCAAAAACTGCCACAAGTCCTTCACTTGAATTGCCTCTGCCACACCTCCTGCCGAAGCCAAAAACTCTGCTTCACATGCCTTCTTGCTGCGGAACTTGGAGTGCGGCAGTAGCAAGCCATAGCCTTCAGTCCTCCTGAGATACAGGATGACATGCTTCACTTCAGCCTCAGCTCTCGATGTCGGTCGAGCCATAAATTGGCTGAGGTTTCGAACTGCATGTTGAATGTCGACACGGTCTTGACTGATGTAAAGGAGGGTGCCCAAAGCAGACCGGAATTTGAACTGCTCATCTCCTTCAAGGACTTCATCTTCTGGTCATCTTCTGGTCCTTCTAAGTTCTCTTGAGCACTCTCTGGTGTAGCCTTGCCTGCTCTCTTCTCCAACTGGTACAGCTGTAGCAGGTTGGGGATATGATCACCACTCCTTGCTGGGTAAAGAAACGCCGTTTCTTTAAGACATCTCACTGCCTCATCCTCTTGTTGGCTTTCTGTGGGAAGGATGCCTGACTCGCTGATCACAAATTTCTCCTTCATCACATTTGAAAACCACTCTAGGTGCTCCACCTTTCCCGCAATGATGAGGTCATCCACGTGGCAAACTGCTGCAAGCTCTCGATGTTCATGCCTGAACAATGATGGAAGGCTCATGTGGTTTTGGAAGCCCCATTCGATCAAATGAGTTGTCAAAAACTCAAACCACTTGGCTGCAGCATCACGTTGTCCTGGAAGACACTTGGAGAGTTTCCAATATCGCTTCTCTCCAGGCATCAACTTTTCTGCCTGTTCTGGTCGCCACCACGAAGGCTGTTCAACTAGTACCAGCTTTGTCTAACTGACCAACAGAAATGCATCCTTGATGTCAGCAAACATGACTTTCCAGCCAAGCAGAACATGGGTAGACAAGAGCAACCTTGTAGCGCTCAAGGAGGAAGTAGGCGCAAAAGTCTTCGAACTCGAGGCATCACCGCCTCGAAATTCTCGAGCCACAAACCGGCAACGCCGCTTCCAGCGCTTCTCCCTCACACGCCAGTCGTAGACTGATCTCGTGGTCAGGATGCTCCCATTCTCCAACTCTTCTGTGGTGGGTTCTTCCAACACTTTCATTTTGAGCAGCCTCTCAATCTCCTCTTGGCCAGCCGCTTCTTCGATGATCTTGAGCTCTTCTGGACTGACCTCTGGAGGATGTCCTTCATCAATGTCCATCTCTGGATCTAATGCTTGCCACTCGCTAGAATCTTCTGCCTCGATGTATGACTCGATGTCCTCCTCCCAGGTCTCGTCATTCACTGGTAGCGCACGTTGTTCACATAAATTCGACTGATGTTCCCAGCGTACTGAGGAGGATATAGTCCTGTTGAAGGACTGCTGTCTGGCTGAGTTCTGGCTGACTTGGATTGAGGCTCCTGTACTTCTGAATCATCCAGAACTGGATCACCTTGTCGAGGGGTCATGGGAAGCTTGACTTCTGGAGTTACCGGCCTTCTTCCTCCAACATCATCATCATCATCATCATCCATTCCAAGTGGTAAAGGGGGAACACGCAGGTACTTCTCTGCTAATTCATCATCTGGATCTCCTTCAGGTCCTCTCTTCTCACCTTTAGCATCTTCTGTTGGGCTCTCATTGCCTTCATGGTCTCGGGCATACTGCTCCACGTCGTCAGCATCTTTGTCTCGAAGGAAGTGAGGCAGGTGCCTCGACTCCACTAGCTTGAGCTTTTCGTCCCGGACCTCGGACTCCCTTTCGAACCATAGGTGTAGCTGGCATCAATTTCATAGGTCTTCTGGTGTTGGGATTTCTGTATGGTTTGGTCTTCGCCAAAAACACATAGACTGACCTCCAAGGATCACTGGTCCTTCGAATTGCTTTGCCTCTCAAAAGCCCGGTGCTCCCAATCACCAAATTAAATGAAGATCATCTTCGATTGTTTCGCCAACCCACACTCCAGGAAGCCATTGAGGACCTTGCTTTGCACCTGGTTGTTTGTTCAACACCATGACAAACTCACCGAAGCAGACTACCTTGCCAATGTATCTTCGTCCAAAGGCGATCTCGAGAGGCGCAGCCTGAATTGCTCGATGAGCACCAAACCTGTTGAGCAACCATGCGGCATGTATGTATGCCCACTGCCACAAAGGGTGTTCACTAGCCAGGTTCAGTTTGCACTTATGTTGCAACATCTCCATGAGGGTGGAATGGATTGCCCGCGCAACCCTGCCTGTTTGACCTTTCTTCATGCTGAAGGTGATGGTCGTCTCCAGCCCCAGACCATGCCTCAAAGTCTTCACGTAGGTCAACAGGGCTTTCATGGTGGGCTCACAATCTCCCACAATCTCCACATTTCCATAGTGGTTGAGGGACAATGAAAAGCGCACAACATGCTCAGCTTGTCCTCTGAGATCTGAGCCCTTTCCTTCGACAGGGATGCACAACAGCATGCGTGTCTCACAATCCACGCCTCCCAAGACCGTCGCAAGCTCTGCATTCTTGTTGACTTCATCTGACCTGGATGTGCCAAAGGCATAGTCCAATTGAATCCCAGGGATGGCTTCTGAGGCATCAAGAGGTCTTTGAGGGTCAACACGACTCTTGCAAGAAATGCAGAAATCACACCAATCCTGACATGGAATGTGAGTCAATTCATGAAGTTCCCGTTCTTCTGCACTTGGTTGGCGTGGGACATGAACTGGAACCAGGCCCTTGTGTTGGTTTTGCTCTCGAAACAACCTGTTGGCTGTAGTGAAGAGCTCTCTATGTTCCATCTTCTGGATCTCCTGGTTTATGCGGGTCCAGATAGCATTCTTTGAACCACCGCGGCCAACTCCAAGGAACTCAGCTGCTTCCCTCGATGCTCGCAAAGAACTCCTTTCACTTAATTCAGCATTGTTCACAACCAAGGAACCCTTCTTCTCGAACATTGGAATTGGACCACTCCAAGGATCACCTTCACCATCTCGTTGTTCCACTTCTTCTGGAGTGATCTCTTGTTCACCACCAAGCTCAAAAGGAACATCTGGCTCCGAGGCAAACTGGAAGTCATTGCTATCGACCTGAGCTCCACCTGCAGTGACAGTTTGTTCTCCAACAACACTGCCGAAGAAAGAAATCGGCTCCTCCTTCGGATGTAGGATGGTCAAGGTCTGCGTCTCCATCACAACAGTCAGGAATCTCTGCATCAGGTTCTCCTTGTGCATAGTACCTGTTGCAATGCTCAACCAGCTCCCAGGTGTCATCCATCTTGCGAATCAATGTGGATCTCAAAGGCCACCAATTCAGGTTCCACATGAGCTGACCGTCCACAAAGTTCTTGGTCTCATAGCAAAACTTCATGGGATTGCCATCCCGTGTGGTCCTCCAGGCGCGAAGTCCATAATGGGTCCAAAAATCATCACTCAACTTAAGAACCACTCGGACCACCATCAACTCTTCATCATCCAGGGGCTTAGAAGCCTCACCTCCACAAAGTTCTCCAGGCTCCTGACACACTCTGCTGATGGCGCCGTAGAGAGCTAGTGAGTTGCGCTTGAAGTGCAAGGGAACTGAGCACGCACCGTCTGGAGCTTGAAGATGTACTCCGGCTTCTCCTGACCCAGGCATCAGCTTCCAACCACGCTGTAGTAGGCGTCCCAGACTGATCAAGGGACATTGGACCGAAGCAATCACAAAGTCATCCTCTATGATCACAGCCTCTTGTTCTCCATCACACTCAATCTGTGCCAGCTTCTTGCCGTAGGTCATGAGGCGTCCGCCCGAGCCACTAGGCCGACCACAATTGGCCATAGACTGTGGAATCAAACTCATGTCAGCACCAGAGTCCAAAACAATGAGCGTCCTGGAACTGCTTTTCTCTCACCGTGCAAGTGCTGTCTCTTGCAAGTGGTACATCTTCACCTGGCGAACTTGAGGTCGTCCACTGTAGGCTGATGTAGAAGCTGTAGATGCTTTGCCACCTGCACTGCTGGCAATGTCACTTTCTGCTGTAGTGCTGACAGTTGATTGGGTCTGGTTGGTGACCGTCTGAGCTCTATTCTTGTTGGGGCATTCGTTTCCCCAGTGACCTGTCTGCCCACAGATTCGACAAGTGTTTCGATCTTGTCCGCCTCCTTTGCCTTTTCCACTGCTACCACCATACTTGCTCTTTCCTTTCTTACCGCCTTTCTTTCCTTTTCCCCTTCTTCCCTTTGCCTTTGAAGTTCTTGCCTCCTTGTTTGCCGCCATGGCCAAAGGGAAACCATCCTCCACCTTTCTTGTCCTTGCCCTTGTACTTTCCTTTCTGCTTGCGCTTGATCTGACCAACCTGATCAACCTCCATCGGTGTAGGTCCACCTGAGCTGTGCCATTGAACTTTGAACCATCTTGAGGTAGGAATCTCCACTCCAAGCACGGACATTCTTGTCCAGCACCACCAAGCGGTCTTTGAGCTTCTCGTAGGTGGCCGTGTCATCCATGGTCATCCCAAGGTATCCCAAGGTGCCTTCTGAGGTTCGGTTCAAGGCATTTCAACACCGTGGACACGACTAAATCGTCGGGCATCTCGTGTCCAGACGAGAGTCTGTACTGCTCGAGGAGCAAGTCCAACTGGAGGATATTTTCAAGCATTCCCCTTTCTCGATGTTTCCACAGGAACTGCGCTGGACACGGATGGAGAAAAACGCGCGGAAATGAGTCCTGATTGCGCAGGTGAGGAAGACAGAATGCCGCCAGCTGATCTGTCGTACATTCGAACAAGGCTGAAGTGCCTGCAACCCAACCTGGCAAGGGCGACCCTGCCCCTTGTCTGCCGCTCGAAGGCCACTGGTGAATGGCCTTCAAGGACAACAATCAAAGTCCTGATACAGTGTGTTGCATACTTCGAGAATTCAGGCCCAACTAGTTAGTACACTCTCTCATGTTTCACACGTCTCACCTCAGAACAGTCGAAACTCTGCCCACATTGGTTGTTGGGGTTCTCTGGCGCTGGTGCTTTTTGTGGTTGTTTTTGGGTTTGGGTTTTGTTTGTGTTTGGTTCTGTGGTTTTTCGGGTTGCTCCCCTTACCAATATGCAGAGTTTCTATCCTTCCTACGATGACCTGGGCACACCGCCCACACTCGTGGAAAAAACACTCTGCAAGAGCCAATCCAGCTGGAGGACGTTGGCGAGCCTGTAATGTTGCCCAGTTTGTCCGTTTTGAGCTGGAGCGGAATGACATTCGGTATGGGATGCAAGACGTGACGGTGCAATTCTCTTACAGTGGCGGCCGAGCGCAGTGCTATTATTACAACCTGCATGAGGAGAGAAAGCGTTGGCAGAAAGATCTCGTAAACCTTTGCGCCGCATTTCGATGTTGATTAGTTCGTCATGCCCAGGGTAATCACCTGGGCCCTTCTGGCTGACTTCAGAAACGTTGCATCAACTTTCTTGGAGTCGCAGAATCTTTCGCTCGAACATGGGCCCCAACCGATGTGAGCTCATCTACAACCATGAGAAACAACCGTCAATTGAACTGTCGCTTCGAGTGAGTCCACCTGTAGTCGAGCTCCTTGAGACACTCAGGCTCCCATTGCAGGGGCTCACGCCACGAAGCCTCAACGCCCCCCAGCCAAATCCCCAGCAGTTGACCTTCAACGCAAGGGTTCAGCAGGCCCTTCCCCCATGATGAGCAACTGGCGCGCTCAGCTCCCTCCGCAAGCTCAACTTCTGTGGGCCCTGTCAGACGAAGGGAGTGCCCTAGTCAACCCAAAGCCAGTGCTCCCACTAGAAAGAGACATGATAGAGAGGTACGATTTACCCTGCAGATTGAGCGAACCTCAGCGAGTGCCCCCTCCCCAGCAAAAGCCAAACCAGGACCGCCCCAACGAAGGGAACACGGTTCGGGGGATGAAGGTGATGCCCAGGCAAGCCAGCCTGATTCAGGTTTCCGCCCCCCACCGCGACCTTTTGCTCATCCAAAAAGTGTCCGGTGCAGTAAGAGAGAGGGGGCCCCCTGTTCTTGGCGAAAGTACAAAGCTGTTCTTATGAAAATTTTTGTGTTCTGGGTTCGTTTGACCTATTGCAGCCATGCTGACAAGTAGCTGGCCCCGGAGAAACATCTCCCTCGAGCGCCAGGAGTGTCAGCTTGGCGAGAGAGCTCGCTGCACTGCAGCAATTGGCTCAACTAACCGACCCGGATCCCCATGGCGGAGCCGCTGTGACAGCTGCCATGCAACCTCCCGTGCCGCCTTGGGCAACTGGAAACACACCGGAACCGGTTGCTCTCGACGGTGGCAACCAAATTGATGTCACCCCGTGAGACCAATTTTGCAGACATAGATTACGGGGTCCTTGACATTCAGGTCTACTTCATGAATGTTTACCTGCTGCATTATTTCGCGCTCACTCCGGAATATAATAAAAATGAAACCGCTGTTGAGGGGTGGGCTGAAAATTTTTCATTCCCCCCGGCTTTTTTGAAGATGGTTGTCCGATACCAAGGCCGAACCATCAATGTCTTTGTACAGTACTGTCTTGCTGTCAATGACAAAGGCATCAGTGTCTATGGTCCAAACAAGGGTCACCACCGACGCCTCATATATCACGCGCTCTATCATGAGCGGCCACTCCTGGAAGTCTTTGACGCCAAGGTTATCAGTCTTTCGAGGGAGCCATTGGGAAACCCGCATACGACTTGGTCCTGGGCCCGTAGTTGGTCAAAGCAAGCGAGAGTGTCCTGCAAAGTGCTTCGGGGTTGTGCACAGCAAATTCACTTGGGCGTTTTTTGTTCTCTGCTTGTCAATTCTGCCTTGCCACTTCACTAGATTTAGACTTCTACAATCACATGATAGGTTTTTTGCTGTGAAACGAAACCTTCAGTGCTGTTCCTAAACAGGGTCTACGCAACACAGTTTGCTGCTGGGTTTCTTCGGAGTTTGGTCCATGTGCACTTTGACATGTAGTGAGACTCATCGAGCCATGATCATGTGGTACTGCAGCTCCTTTGGCTCCTAGCAGCCTGTGTCACTTCTCTTGGAGCCGGTCACGAGCAGACGTGCAGTCGACCCGTGTGGAGGGCACCTCGAGTCGTGTCAGAGTAGCTAACTTGCCACAACCGTCCAGACGGCCGCAGGGTCCACGCAGCGGCAGGCAACCAACCCTAGTTGGTGGCCTGCCCCCTGTCGCTAGCCGTCCATTCGTGTGTCTGCCCTCATGTCTTGGCATGTTGCTGACAGTCCTGATCCTTGGGCGCCTCTTGGTGATGTTGATATGTTAGACAACGACTTGGATCTAGTGGACTATTCTGATGAAGAGTACGTCCAAATAACCCCCTACATACAATCCAGTCCAGGGTGGATCACCCAGGCCAAGGCGCACGCCTTTATTCATGGCTGCCGGAGCACCGAAAATGATGCCAAAACGCAAGCCTACCAGGCTCTTCGCACACCCAATTCGGTGCAATCCTTTCTGGGACTGGAAAGGACAGAGGACGTCCGCTCACAGCCTATAGACAGGGATGCACTGTCGACCAGTCAGGACATGTCCCCGACCATACTGCCATCGTCCGTTGTTTGCTTCAACATCAAGACCTAATAGACCAACGTGACATGGTCTGATTGTGGACAACCAGGGCCCTGCTGAGGTGGAATATTGGCCAGCCTTTGCGCGATGGTGGTCCTCCCGACGCCAACTGGTTGGGCTCCTAGGCGAGAAAACGGACATCCTTTTGGATACAAACTGATCAGCAGAGTGGGCTTCAGGATGTCCCGTACTATTGGGCGGGTGTCTTTGTGCTTGAGGTGGCCAGATTCCTCTATCCCCGAAAGCACTTTGGCCTGATTGATGATGACCGAAAAAGATCGGGTAGCAACCTTATGCGGTAGACTACCTACCTCCCCTGGATCTTTAGCTCACAGCAGGCTCTCACACTCGTCCGGTACGGTACGAAACCTTTCCTTCAAACCTCCGAACACATCGGAAAACTTCAAACGCTGCACAAGCTGCTCTCAGACACTCGCACCCTTTTCTCACACTAGCCAAACGAATTGGCCTTGAGCCAAAACATATCCCGTAGCGCTAAACTATACAAAGAACACACGAAAAACATATTAAAAGTCTCTTAAAGTATCTCCACACACAAAGAACTCTTTCAAAACTTCCGACTACGCTACAAGTCGCTTCTAAACAATTAAGAAACAAAATGTTGTACTACCGCCAGGTTCCAAATCTTTCACAAACAAACTTAAACGAAATTTATGCATCGCAAACTGCAAGCGTCGAGCGAGGTGGACATCCCGACATGGAATTTCTTCACCCCCTCTTGGACACAAAGCTCGAAACGAACTGGCTGACTTCAAGCCTTCTTATTCTTCTTCAATGAGGACAGACATTTGGCACAAATATCTTTCGACATAGGTACGCGCATGCCCGAGCAAGTTGGATTCAAAGGAACCTTGCTCCCACTCACTGGAATATATACTTTTGAGCATTGCTCAATGCCTTTCGGAACTGGATAGCTCTTCGGCATATCGACTTTAAAAGTCACTAGGCTCTCAGGCTCAGCATGCTTCCGACACCGCAGGCAGCAGCAGGTCAGCAGGCATCCCAAAAGAAAACCGGCTGCAAAGACCAAAGCGGTCGCTGCTTCCAGGCTAAGCGCCGCAAGCGCCGTTTCCACATCCGGCATCATACCTCGGATGGTATAAGCTTCATTCAAGAAAAGCTGTATCTCACAGTCTGCAAAAACCAAGACTCTTCCGGAATGTGCAATCGAAAGTGCTCGCAGAAACGTGCCATTCGGCTCAGACAACGTGCAAGATTTACTTGGCTATTATGCTTCTAATTTTGCTTTAAATCCTTTAAGGATTAGCTCGCAAAATTTCCTGGGGTAGTGTTGCGTTTCCTTCCAATTGACTTCCTTGGACGGCAATGATCATGACGACCATCGCAAACGCAAACCTTCAGGCTTTCCAACAATCGAGTACTATCTGTTTCAATCCTCCAGGTCTTTCTGATCAACTGACCTTTCTGGTTCAACTTGACTGAACATGCATCCACAAATGTTGAAAACGTCTTTCGCTTCCTCAGAAAATCTCTAGTCTGATTCCATCCCCAATAAGCACATCTCTTCGGCCATTCAATCGCTACAAAATCGGCTACTTCCGACATCCGTAAGAAACCTTTCCATAGCTTCTTCTGAATCTGGTACAATTCTCGAAGATGACCCATATAGTCCTGACCAAATTTCTTGATGCAAATATACTGGAACGGACATCCTCCGGTGCACGGAATTGACGACCACAAGACAACAAGCTTTCCTCTCTTCCTGTGGCTCACCATCTGCTCCCGAACTGACTCGATTGTGTCCGACCGTCATTTACGATCAGGCAAGTACACAGACCTTGAAGTCTACGCCATCCGTCGCATGGCCACCAGCCTTGAAGAACCAGGACGCAGTCGAGCTCTCCACCTCCTCAACCAAGCTTTGAGGTTTCGCAATCTTACCCCACCGAAAAGCAACCTTCCCTTGACCATCCCCTTCCTAGCCCAACCCAGCTTCCAGCCAGACATTCAACGCTGGCTAGCCCAGCTCCTTCGAGTACGTGAAGCAGCTCACCCCACACTACGCAGTCGCCTGCGCAACCACCGGCGATGCGAAACACTGTTGGGCACCCCCCCCCGACCTTGATCAACTTCCTTGTGGATGCGATCATCTTCGCAACCTCCTTCTACCTACTACCTACGATGGCTCCAATGGTGACCATTTGATCGTCACCCTCGCAGACTTACAACTTCCCGTCCACCTCCGCCGATTTTGAATGCCAACATGAACAGCACTTTGTTTCCCACCAAGCAGCGCTACTTCGACACTGCCCGGCGCAACCTCATCAAATGGCTTCGACATCATGGACTCCCGACTACTCTATCCCACCACGCCGACTCTTTTCTTACAATCCAGTGGAACCACCACAACCTCCAACTTCACCACGAGGATCGCTTCACAGCCAGATCAGTCAAACAATTGCAAGAATTCCTGGGCGACAAAGTTGTCCTCCATCATGCCGATCATGAACTACAACACCTCAGGATCTTTTGCACCCACATCTACTTTCGTGGATGTCTCGCCACCTGGCAATCACCAGAACTTTTCCAACCATTGCCAGATGATACCGACCAGACCATCTCCAACATCATCCAACACACGTACCCCGCACACCTTCGCCATAAATACAAATGGGGCTTCAACACCAAGTTCAAGATGCCGTATGGAGTCGTCCACTTGAAAGCCAAGAAACAATGGCGAAAAGGTCGCGCTATCGTCTCCTACTTCAAATTCTACTATGGCCCACTCTTACGCGTCACCTCCAATGTCCTCAATACTATGATCCATCGCCTTCTACCTCAATCACCAGGACAACTCTCCATTCCTCAACTTTGGCACCACTTCCACGACTACCTTCAGGACACCCCAGTTTGCGTGGATCTTTATGCAGTCAACGAGGATTTGGTAGGCTTTTTCAATTCCGTCCCCCAAGACCGCCTGATCCAAGCCGTCCATAGCCTGGTCAACCGCTGGCAACACACACAACCGGCGACCCAATCCAGCTCGCCCACATTGGCCGTCACCACCGCAAACATCCCACACAACGCACACTGCGCACCAGCGACATCACCACTATTGTAGCCTTAGCCGGGATTGGCTCTCAGCTCTCCCCTGCCTTATGCAATGTCGCCATCACCCTCATCGAACACTCGTGGCATCAACTCCACCACTCCTTGACAGACCACACCGAGATCCATTTCGTCTACTACCGGTACGTGGACAATCGCTTGATCGCATTCAACCGTACCTTCCTCAAGCACCTTGCCATCCAGACTTTGGTTCACCCGGACTTCTATGGCAACCCAGTGGAACTGGAACCCGTGGAAGACATGCACTTATTGGGCTTCGATGTCGACTTACACCAACGGACTATCTCCTACATCCCACCTGATGCTCCATGGAAGATACGCGACTATGCCTCAGCTGGATCCACACGACTACGACTTTCAGGTCTACACTCCAGAGCCCACCTCATCCGCAAGTACACCTACGCGTCCTCGGCTGTTGAGCGAGCGCTCACTCAACTAGCAGGCCTATACGTCCAAAAAGGACATGATCTTCGCAGCTGTCGCCAAGCCCTGCAAAAAGCTTGCGTCTTAGCTGCTCTCACTTCCCAGCAGTTCTGTCCCCCATGCAGAGTGCGCCGCGCCCGGCCCTCTGTGTGTGTGTCAACACCTGTTTCCAAGGTTCTCATAACTAACTTACGACACTTGCCGTTGGACTACATTATGCCACCGTTCTACTCAGTTCCAGTTTCAAGCAGCATTTTGGCAGTGAATCTCATTCCATCCACTGCCCAACGAAGACGGTGGTTTGAGATTGTGAAGCGAGAAGGGACGCCTTCTCGTGTACCTGCAGGCCAATTTTTAACTCGTCGTTTCACCAATCTCTAAGAAACATTGTTAAACATCTACAACTCCTTCGACCCTGCCACCTTTTGGTTTTCGTTCTTGCCGTTTCAATCAAGTCAAGGGGAACTTCATACTGATACTAGCTCTTGCGAGCAACAATCTAAGTGTATGTGGACGAGGGAGCATGTGTTTGGGAAGGGGGGGTTCCGTATAGTTCCATAAATCGACTCGTTTCTTTTGAACATCGAGCGTTCTTAATTTTCAACGCGCAGAAATCAAGCATTTCGAGCAGAAACATACTCGAGCAGAAATTAATGTATCGAATGAGGTTCTAGGTAGATTGGAATATGACATGAAATGTTATGAGATCTCCAACAGGTCTCCTCTATGGTTGTGGGGCCGAAAAGGATTCAAATTTTGATCTCTTGGAGGGTGGTAATTTGGGGGCGTGCCCCGGCCCGTAACTGTAAATCCTTTCCGCATCTTTGTTCTCCTTATCTCTTTCCCACACAAGTTGCGAAGTCGTCCTCCTGGAGAAACGTTGAAGCAAACTGAAGCGAGTTTAACTGAACAAAGAGGCCCCCCGAGTTGACGAGTTGCCTCCAGTGAACATTCTTTTGGGACTGCGTGGTTGGGGAGAAGCTGCCACCAAAATGTTGTTGGGGATGATGCTCAGTAGCCAACCTGGGACAACCTCACTACCAAAACCTATAAAGTATTAGTATTAAGTACAACTCTTTACGTGAAGGTTCACCCTTCCACCCAAAAGGCCTCTTTCCATTCTCTGAATTTCAACACGCGACGTGCAAATCTTCTTGAGAGAAGCCGGCAGCTGCGGCGGCAATGCACTGCGGTGATCCGCCAGGTGGGACACGCCATGCGCCCAATTCCGTGCAACATGCTTCCACCCTTCCTTTTCTGGGGGTGGGTGTTCGTAGACTGTTGGATGTCGTGGCTCAATCTTTTTAAAGCCCAAAGGGTGGTAGGCCGCTAGGAGGATTATGTAGCAACTAGCTACTAGTTCGCTACGACGTATGGAAGTAGGATAGCTCACGGGCTTCCTTGAAGCGCTCGCACTAATGAGATTGCAGACCATCACTTCTAGGTTGAAGGCCATTGGTTCTAGGTTGGAGGCCATGGCTCCTAGGTTGGAGGCCATCGCTCTTAGAATGGAGGCCATCGCTCTTACTTAGGTTGCAGGCCATTGCTTCTAGGTTGGAGTTTAGGTTGGAGGCCATCCCTCTTAGGATGGAGGCCATCGCTCCTAGGTTGGAGGCCATCGCTCTTAGGTTAGAGGCCATCGCTCTTGGGTCGGAGGCCATCGCTTCTAGGTCGGAGGCCATTCGCACTTCTATTGGAGGCCATCGCTTTTAATTTTAGGTTGGAGGCCATCGCTTCTAGGTTGAAGGCCATCGCTTCTAAGGTTCAATGCCATCGCTTCTAGGTTCAAGGCCATTGCTTGTAGGTTGGAGGCCATCGCTCATAAAGACCATCACTTGCAGGCTGAAAGCCATCCCTTTCAGGTTGAAGGCCATCGCTTCTAGGGTGGAGGCCACCGCTCTTAGGTTGGAGGCCATCGCTTCTTGTGGAAATCTGTAACCCTGAGGACTGTGATCCATGTCGAGCTAATTCACCACCAGTGAACCAGGTGAGTGTAGAGGACCACCTAGGTAAACCTATTCTTTCTTCCTGACGTCAGGTACCATGCATTCGACGCCATTCGATGCATTTCGTTGCCGGATACAGCCGTATCCTTCGAGCTTTCGTTGCCTCATGGCTCAAGGCCATGCACGGACCATGCACATCATGTGGAAAGAAGAAAAAGGTCCGAGTGTCTTGGAGGGTGGGAGATGGATCCATGTTTTGTTCCTATGTTTGATTTTTGAGGTGTATGGGCCCCTAGGATTCCCTTCTTTTTGGGGTCATATGCTTCGCATGGTAGCGGAGCTTATGGTGCTCCTTAGGATCTATCTAGGACGACGTATAGATATCCAGGTCGATAGGACATTTCACATCCACCCATCTGTTTTTCGAGCCATGGCCAAACGAACTGCTGTTGAACTGGATCGTGACCGGTCCCCAAGAGGCCGGAGTGGAGGCCCAACCAGAGGCCAATCAATGCCTGCGGACCTAAGTACTCCATCGTTCAGCAGACCTGCAGTGGATCATTCGACATCTATTCAACTTGAAGGCCAGATCACGGAACTGACCAAAGGACTTCAAATGATGGGTTCTCAGTTGCAGACACTTGCAACCATGGTTGAGAGTCAACAACATGCTTTCCAAAAGACCCATGACCCATGATACATTTCAGATGCAGCAAGCCATGATTCAAGGTCTTCAAGCCCAGCGTACTCCACTGCCGATTTCACCACAAGGTGGAAATGTACGATCAAGTCCATTTGGTGCTGCCACAGCTGCAGGGATACAAGCAAATGGACAATCACCCTTTGGAACAATTTGTCAATCCACGACCAATCAGACAGCAGCTCAGCCGAATGGTGCAGCTACCGGATCAGATCCTTCGAATGTTGCTGTCAATGGACCAAAGATTGTACTCCCTGGAGGGATTGAGATCCCGCTTGGTGTTGCATCTTCGGCCACGACTGCCGGAACAGGAGGGACTTCTGAGAAGCCAGTTTTAGATGCTTTTCAACGGTCTGACAAGTGGCTACCAGAGATGCCGGCTGTTGATTCAAAGAATTGGCGGACACGGACAGAGGAGATTGTGGGCTTTGAGACATTCATGGAGAATTTTTCAGCCTGGTTAGGTCTCGTTTCAGCCGCATTCGCCAGCGAGGTACGTTTCGCCATGACTTCGGATAGTCCCATCGATTCATCCATGTTGACCGACGACCAGAAAGCCCGTGGTGTTCGATTGTTGAACATGTTGAGGTAGGTTTTTCGTGACACGCCGAAGGCCAGAGTCATCTTGCTTGCTTACAGTGAGTCATCACATCTTGGAGAGCGCAATGGATTTGAGGCCCTTCGTTTGATCTCCCATGAATACCTAGTCAGGTCACGACAGGAAGTGATGCATTTCAGGAATTCCTTAATGGGGCGCACCTTCAAGAACAATAGTGTCACGGAGTTGATCAAGCAGATGGAACTTGAAGAAAGCAGGTATCAGAAGCTCTTGAACATGCTTCCAGCCTCGATTTCCAAAGTCGGGTTGGAACTTCAGTCCACTGACCTTGCAATGCTTTTCCTTCGCTCGTTGCCCATGCAGATCCGTGAATACACAACCATGCATAGCAATACTGATGATTGCAAGGATCTCAAGAGTGCAGCATTGAAATACGAAACATCTCAACGGCTCTGGACTGAAATTGGAGGTAACACAGCATCACAGTATATGCAGAGCATGTTCGACCCAAACAAACCACCGAAAGGAAAAAGTAAAGGAAAAGGAAAAGACAAGGGAAAACGATCCAATTCCAGCAGTCCCAACAAAAGGGCTGAGGAAAAGAGCGACAAAGAAAGGAATGCAGTTTGTTTTCGGTGCAACAGAAAAGGCCATTTCCAAAGCAATTGCCGTGCCCGCACCGATAAGGACGGCAATCCCCTTAATTCGAACGAGAAGCCCAAGAATCAGATTGAACAAGCATCAAAAGGCACCTCAACCACCGATGGAAAGGGAAAGGGCAAAGATGGTAAAGGTAAAGGTAAGAAAGGTAAAGGTAAGATGCAGGAGTTCGTGTCGGTTGATTCAGTTGAGCAGCCTGAGTTGGAAGAATCTCCTGCAAGCCGAGCGGCATACGCCGATCCTCGAGCTCCTATGAGCCCTTTCGTTGCGTCCCAGACCTCTTTGTCATCCCCATGTTTGCAGACCATGGCACAATTCGAGAATTTGGTGAATGCTCAGGACTGCAGCTTGGGTTTAAGTTCACATTTGTCAGTAGGCAGTGATGTGTTTGAAGCATGTTTGAAGGACGAGTCTCTCTTTCCACTTGGTGATATGTTGAAACAGCATACTTTTGCATCATATCCAGGAAGACGTTCTTGGTTTATGCCATTTTTGATGCCCGCATCGAGTGATTCTCATCAGGAACATTCGGATGTGTGTTGGTGGTTGATTGATTCAGGAGCAAGTGCCTCTGTTGTGAGTAGTCGATTCCTTAGTCATTACGATGTACTTCACCAGATGAAGCTCCCCACCAACAGGAATGAAGGGTTCTCTTCCGCCTCAGGCGATGTGATCGTACCAACGGCCGCTGTTTGCATCCGAGCGCATTTCCGCATGACCTCCATTGAGAATCCCCGGGTTAAAGTGTTGAAGGAGTGTCTCATTGCGGCTTTTGTTGCAGATGTTCCCAATAACGTTTTGAGCGTTGGAACTTTGTTGAAGAAAGGGTGGACACTAGGAAACTCTGGACCAAACATGGAGGTCACCAAGGAAGGACATCGCCTTCAGGTCATCACGTGGCAGAATGTGCCATGGGTGTTCCACGAAGAGTGTGGATCATTCACGAATGACGCTGTCGTTGCGAGATCTCCCACTATGTCTAAGACATCTCGAAGGGAGCCAAAGTCCAAAGAGCGAGTACATGTTCATTTTGGTGATACTCAAGAGTATTTGTTTGATGGAGAGCCGTTCCTTATGACCACTAAACGTAAGGCAGAGAGTGAGTTGCCTTTTTGAATTGTCGCCTGAAACCGTTTATCGGACTCAGCCTCAAGCCGATCCATCACCCGATAGCCGAACCGCCGTTGGGGTCTCAGAGACTGCCGGGCAGTCAGGAGCCGCTTCGTCGTCTTCAGTTGCTAGGAGGGTTGATGATAGTCAGATTGTAAGTAATGAGCCCAATCCCAGTCCTGATCAATCAAAACAGGTTGTTCCGTTCGTGCCGGACTCAGCACCAGGTCCTCATTCAGGCCCTCCGGGAGACATGTCTGTGCCTCAAGCTCAGGGAAGTTCGTCAAAGGCCAATTCATCTGGTGTTGAAGCATCTGAAGAATCCTCATCATCCAAACACCCAATCGTCTTGAAAAAGAACCAACGTGTCCGACAGTCCTTGGAAGAGCATCGCAATCAAGGCCATTTCCCGTTCCATGAAGAGTGTTTGTCTTGTTCTGCCGCCAAGTCCGTGACCCAGAGGCGAAGACGCCATAAAGATAGGATTTATTCTGAGATTAGTGCCGCTTTTTTCTTTCTGGAGACGTATAAATTTCTCATCCTGGTTGACATGTCAACGGGAATGAAAGGTTTCGTGCCCACCTCTCCGGTCATCAAGACCAATCAGGCTTGGCTTAGGAACTGGCTGAATGAGTTTAATCTTCTTGGAGAATCCCGTTTTCCTCTCGAGATCTTGACTGATGCCGAGGAAGGCGTGAGCCAGCTTTTCCTTGGTCTTGACATTGGCCGGGATTATGCTGTCCTTAAGTCTGCGCCTCAAGCCCATCAAACAAATGGACACGCTGAAGGAGCTATTCGAATTGTCAAAGATGCCATCGCCGCACTTCGTCAAGACTTAAGAAGTAATGGTGTTGATTTGAATTTATCTGATCGAGATCGAAGAAGCTTGAACGCAGCAATAGCCTATGTATGCCATTGTTCGAACCTGCACTCCACATATCTTGACACCAAACGATCGCCAAAAGAGGTTGCACTAGGAAGAAATTTCGTCCTACAGACAGCCATGTTCGGCGCCACAGTTCTTGCCGAGGTGCCGGATAGCCTTCGAGACAGTGCAGTGTCCCGCTTCGAGAAGGCAGCATACATTCGTCCCGAGTTCAACTCATTAGGTCACGTATGTTGCTGTGTTTTGGCAGGCGCCGAACGAATTTTTGTTGCACGAAGTATCAAAATCCTCACGCCGATAACCTTTGAAGTTCGCCTGGCACCTACTTTCCTAATGTCATATGACCGCAGTCTTTCTAGAAAGAGTCTAGAGGCCGAGCACCAGAAGTTGGACATTGAGAAAGCGGGTGAGGACATTTCTTTGGTTGATCGGGCTTCATGAACGAGCCGCTAACGGCTGAGGCCGTGACCCGATTTCGAGCTGCATTGGGGAGATTAGGCTGGATGACCCAAACGTGTTTGCACCTATCTATCTACTACTCCCTTTTGGCTACAGGTATGTCTGAGCCACTAGTGAAGCACGAGCAAGCGCTCCGATCTCTTTTGCGTTGGCTGCATAGTCATCGAAGTTTTGTCCAGCATTTCCCTTCGCCTGAATTCCAATTCAGTGATGATAACATGAACTCAGGGAGCAAGATCGTGATTTACAGTGACGCTTCCTGGGCTCCCCTTCGGAGTCTGAAGAGAAGATCGATTTCAGGCATGGCAGCATTCTACAAAGGTAGTTTAGTTAAAGCATTCAGCCGAATCCAGAGCATTGTAGCCACCAGCTCATGTGAAGCTGAACTCTCAGCAATTGCAGAGTGTGTTCAAGAATCTGTAGGCCTAAACCGACTGGCCGAACATCTCAGTACGCAAGCTCATGTTGAAGGCCTAATTGATTCTATGTGTTCAGCTGTCACTTTCAACAAATTGTTCATCCATTTGTTTGGTATCAACAAGGATGATGCTGTAATCCCTGTCGAAATCAGGACTGACTCACAAGCCGCCATTCGAGTCCTGCAAGCCTCCGGATTGCAGAGGCGATCTCGTCACGTAGAACGTCGTATTTGTTTTTGTCAAGATTTAGTGAAACGTGGACTTGTAAAACTTGTGTGGGTTGATGGCAAATGGCAAGTGGCCGACATCTTAACAAAGACCTTGGGGTCAAGTTGTCTAGTCAATTTAGAGTTTCCATGGGATTCTTGGAGGAAGATGAAACAGACCCAGCAGTTCACGGAACAGCAGTGGCAACCTCATCCAGTCGCAAGAATGCCAGCAAATTGTCTTCAATGTTGAAATCGAGACCACTTGTGTCCCAGAGCGTCCAAACGACAAATGTTGTTGAATCTGAGAGCGAGGACCGAACTAATGGTTCCGTCCTGTCGTTGACCCAGAGTGCCATCATTGAAGCTTCTAGTCTCGTAGATGTGGTATCTAGCTATGAGATCTTGATTTTTGAAATTTGTTGCTATCCAAACAGCAATTTGGCAAACGTTGCCATCCAGGCATTCCCCTATGGAGCTTTGATCGTGCGTTGCACCGAATCTTCGCCATTGGAGGAATTCCAAGATCAGACTATTCGCACGTTGAGTGCACATCACAGAGCACCAAATAGGTTCTCATATATCCATATCTCTTTGCCGTGCACAGGAGGAAGCTCTTTACAAAACCTCTCGGACAATGAGGCTTTGAAGAGTGAACATGCTGAGAAGTTTTTTGCACTGCTTGCGCAATGCAAACCGATTCTCAAGCTTTGCAGTTTGTGGACCTTCGAGTTGCCCAAACGGAGCACGTATTGGAAGACCGAAGTCATGAAAGATTTTATCACACACTGTGGCGTCCCCATCTTTTGTAACATGCCAAAGTTATGTGCTTGTGGAGGACCCCGTGTGGCAAAGAGCTTTTTGTTCATCAGCACGCATCCAGGTGCCATTCAATGTTTGCGCCCTTTCACTGAATGTGAGCATTCTTCGCATGAGAGCTTTAATGCGTCACAACGGCGTAAGACTGGAAGATATCCAGAATTGTTGGTCAATGTCCTTATGGAGGCCATTCGATCGATCCATCAGACCTACACGCCGAAGGCGGGGTCCGGGTACGTAATGTACCACCCAACTTGGGAGCCACCAGCTATTTTGTACACCGTCGGTAAGCTGCAAGGGTTTCCAATCGAGTTTGAGCATGCCAGTAGCTTTGGAGCGACTTTATAATTGATAGATCTTTTGCTCAAAGAGAAATATCTCGTGAACAGATGCTTGAACTGATTGTCCTCGCCATGTTTGTGATGCAATGCTTCATGTTTTTGGCCGCATGCTGTTGCATGATGCCGAAGCGACAGCGTAAGTCGTCGGAAAGTGCTGGTTCCTCCTTTGATGATGAAGTCGCAGAGGAGAGCTTGCATGTTCCAATGAGCGCAAAGAAGCGCATGCATCTAGCAAAGCGCTTGAGGAAAGGAAAGTCGGGAGCAACCTCTGATGCGCGTGAAGCTGAAGATCCTGCCTTTGTCGCTGGTCCAAGCTCCTCACACGACGCAAGAGATCCAGCTCCTCCAAATGATGTTCCAGCTCAGATCACTGATGCTTCTGTTCCAGAGCCACCCGTGGTGGATCAAGTACGAGATTACTTCACAACGAAGTCTGGAAAAGCCTTCCATCTTGGCGATTGCCAGGTGATTCGTGACCGCCTCAAGGATGCCACAATGCACGCCGACCTCGTGGCCGAAGAAGGAGCATTTGGCAGCCATTGAAGGGGTACTTCACTCGACCAAGACCCGATGCACGATGATTCCAAACTTTGCTGGAGTACAGTATAAGACCCCGTGTCCTTTTTGTATCCCATCCACCGATAAATGATATCGTCGGAAGCTGATGAAAGTGATTTTTTGTGGTTGAGTCGAGCTCCCACAGCACTCGGTAGAAGAAGAGGAAAATTGTGATTTTTTCGGATTCTCATCGAACTAGTTGTCCACATTTCCCACAAATGCAGAGCATTCGTTCTTTTTTGTTCCATTGAACGCTTTCCCAGCAGGTTGGAAGACCGCCTCCTCGACGGTGCACAGCTAAGCTTTCAATGTGTAGAGCACTGGAATTATCTCGAAAGGGGGTGTGGAAATCTGTAACCCTGAGGACTGTGATCCATGTCGAGCTAATTCACCACCAGTGAACCAGGTGAGTGTAGAGGACCACCTAGGTAAACCTATTCTTTCTTCCTGACGTCAGGTACCATGCATTCGACGCCATTCGATGCATTTCGTTGCCGGATACAGCCGTATCCCTCGAGCTTTCGTTGCCTCATGGCTCAAGGCCATGCACGGACCATGCACATCATGTGGAAAGAAGAAAAAGGTCCGAGTGTCTTGGAGGGTGGGAGATGGATCCATGTTTTGTTCCTATGTTTGATTTTTGAGGTGTATGGGCCCCTAGGATTCCCTTCTTTTTGGGGTCATATGCTTCGCACTTCTAGGTTGGTGGCCACCGCTCTTAGGTTGGAGGCCATCGCTCTT
>CAXAMN010017668.1:40733-71634 GCA_963970005.1 Durusdinium trenchii
CTTCTAGGTTGGTGGCCACCGCTCTTAGGTTGGAGGCCATCGCTCTTAGGTTGGAGGCCATCGCTTCTAGGTTGGAGGCCATCGCTCTTAGGTTCGAGGCAAATGCTCTTAGGTTGGAGGCCATCGCTCTTAGGTTGGAGGCCATCGCCTTTAGGTTCGAGGCAAACGCTTAGGTTGGAGGCCATCGCTCTTAGGTTGGAGGCCATCGCTCCTAGGTTGGAGGCCATTGCTCTTCCATTGGAGGCCATCGCTCTTTGGTTGGAGGCCATCGCTCTTAGGCTGGAGGCCATCGCTTCTAAGCCATGGCTTGTAGGTTGGAGGCCAATGCTAGTAGGTTGGAGGCCATCCCTCTTAGTTTGGAGGCCATCGCTCTTAGGTTGGAGGTCATCGCTTCTAGGTTGGAGGCTGTCGCTTAGGAAGGCCATCGCTTCTAGGTTGAAGGCCATCGCTTCTAGGTTGAAGGCCATCGCTTCTAGGTTCAATGCTTGGAGGCCATCGCTCTTCTATTGGAGGCCATCGCTCTTAGGTTTGGAGGCCATCGCTTCTAGGGGAGGCCATTGCCTCTAGGATGGAGGCCATGGCTCCTAGGTTGGAGGCCATCGCTCTTAGGTTCGAGGCAAACGCTTAGGTTGGAGGCCATCGCTCTTAGGTTGGAGGCCATCGCTCCTAGGTTGGAGGCCATCGCTCTTCTATTGGAGGCCATCGCTCTTTGGTTGGAGGCCATCGCTCTTAGGTTGGACGCCATGGCTTGTAAGCTTGTAGGTTGGAGGCCATTGTTAGTAGGTTGGAGGCCATCCCTCTTAGGTTGGAGGCCATCGCTTCTAGGTTGGAGGTCATCGCTTCTAGGTTGGAGGCCGTTGCTCTCAGTTTGGAGGGCTCTTAGGTTGGAGGTCATCGCTTCTAGGTTGGAGACCATCGCTTAGGAAGGCCATCGCTTCTAGGCTGAAGGCCATCTCTTGTAGGTTGAGTGAAGGCCATCGGTTCTAGGTTGCAGGCCATCGCTCTTAGGTTGGAGGCCATCGCTTTCAGGGTGAAGGCCATCGCTTCTAGGTTGGAGGCCTTTGCTTACCTCTGGAACAGAAATGGAAGCGTTGCAAACAATTCCAAGGTCAGCCCTTCATTGGTCTCTCATTGACTGCAAACAAAACTCATGAGAAGCATGCTTTTATGGGTTGGCCACAGTGGCTCCAGCTGGAAGTCATCCGGGATGCCTCTGGATTCTTTATATTTTTGACATAGGTTGGAGCTCAGCAGGTTGGAGGCCATTGCTCTTATATAGGTTGGAGGCCATCGCTCCCCAGTGCCAAATGCATATGTGCTGCCACCAGCCCTCCCCAACACTCGCGGACCAAAGCCAGCATAAAAGGCGTTTTGCTTTGTTTGGGACTATGTGGCTTCAATGCTTTTACAAGGGCAAGTCTGCTCTTCAGCATGCGGATTCTGCAAAACGCTTCAACAATCTTCAACCTCTTGAACGAACCAAAGAACCTTGGCTGAAAGCTTCTGGATCCTTTTTGTCACGGCATCAAGTGGCAGTTGAGCCATCAAACTCACGCTTGGAACGGAGCTGCGCGACCTCTTCTACAATAGCCTGCCGCTCGTGTTCCCCGCCGTTGTCCAACACAGCCTGCCACGAGGAGCTGCCCAATCATGTAGATTCGTCCCGTCATGTCCGATCATTTCATGATCTCGTGTCCCAGACTTCCAGTGCAAGTTCACGAAGTGCTGCATGGAAAACAGCTCCCTTCAATCCGGCTTCATATCCCTCGCCTTGATGATCCACTTCTTCTTTTTGAGCCGAGCTACCTCCTGATGGAAGCATAGCACGAGAAACATGCGACTCGTCCGATGTGAATTAAAACCGTTGGAGCAGGCGACTCTGGAAGACAGTGTTCAGTTCACTGGAAGTTTGAAAATTCCACAATTGACGAGTATGTTTTTGGTTTCTTAAGGATCTGGCATTTCGCAAGGTCACTGCTTCGAGGACCAATTGAGAGTGAAACTTCTCCTTAGCCATACGAAAACCACGCTGCCTGCAGCATGACCGTGATCCTCCTGGCAAGTGGAACATGCAACCACTGCCTGCTTCCACAACGGCTCACTCAGCAGGTTGCATGAGATTCCAGGAGGCTTCAGGACCCCGGCATAACACTCAGCCCTCCACAATCTTCTGCCGAATGGATGCCACTGCTTCAATTTCCGGTGACGGTGGTACAACGCCCTTGGGCGTCAAATCCTGGTGCCAACACTGTGCAAAGTAAGATTGGCTTCATAAAGCCAAATTTACTGCGTATTGTTTCCTACTGTTTCCACGGGGCAGATTCAAGCACCTGTTGCTCTGTTGGATGGGCATCTCGCTCGTCGGCCTCAAACTCCATCGCTTTGTAGAAGACCTGAAGCGGTGCTGTAATTTGTAATATCCAACCACTCCGCGTCAGGGTGCAAAAATGTGCATTCAAAATCATTCAGATGTATGTAAACAAACAAAGTGGATGGGTATATATATATATATCTATGTATGACATTTTTGTAGGCTGCAACGTTCATGTGACCATGAGTGTGTAAGACGCAAACACAGCGCAGTCACATACTTGTTTTGTTTCAGCTGCAAGTCATACTCAAATGCAACCCAACCTCCAAACGTCTCTGCAGCTCAGTGTTTTCAGATTGAAGATTCTGCATCATCGCTTGCTCGCCACTAAGCTTGGTCTGCTGAACCTGGCTGGGGGGTCGATTTCCCGGTGACAGAACACCAGCATGCAAGGATCAACAGGGTAGGTGCAAACAAAGACAAACAGCAAAGACGCCATGTTCAAGGTACGGAGGTATATTACTGTACACAAACTACAGTCAACCAAATAATTAAGGAACATGTTGAAGTAGAACAACATTTCTTTTGCAGCCCCGGTTCGTGCCTCCAAGTTTTGGATCCTTCCGTGCGCCGCCAGCAGCTCCTCTTCCAGTCGCCTTTGCACATCCAGGGCCTTTTGAAGCTGCAGCGCATCCTGCCCGAAGCTTGAATGGTTACAGTACTAGTTTGTCAGTTGGCTGGCTCATTCCCACAGTCTGCGTAAAAGACTACACTACAGTAATGACTAAGAAATCCGAGTTGAAGGACGAGGTAATTATATAGTTGGATTATCAGCAACAGGCAGCGTCCTCCATGGATACAGCACCTTTCTCTGCCTCGGCCTGGGCTTGGTCATATCGCAAAGCAACCACGCTTCACCAGGGCCATCCCTTGCGTCTGAGTCCGCCGCATCAGTCTGAGGAGGGCGATCCGACCCGCAACAGCTGCACTTGCTCCCAGCCTGCCACGAGCTGCAGGTGGGAGAGGCGAGAACACGAAACATGGACGATAGTAGGGTTCCCGCAACGATGTCCCCAGGAACATTGAAACAGAACAAGGCACCCAATCAATTTATCCCTTTTCGTCTCCTTATGTTTGATTCTCTCGGGTTCCTGATTCCTCTCCGTCACCCCTGCATTCAATTCTGCCACTAAGACCATGCCGTCGAGTGCTGTCTCAGACGATTGCGCCGATGCGGCAGGCGACTCCTTGCCGAAGGCTGAGGCTTGTGACGGGGAGCGGGAGGGACCCAGCAAAGTCCAGAACCCTAAAATGCATGCGAAATGGTGCAGCAAATGAGCATCTATCAGAAGGATGCCGTTACAATGCTAGTCCGTTCTTTTGAGGGATAATTTTTTTGAAACAATTGCGCGCTTACCCTTCCAAAATTATGCAGGTTTCTTTCAGACATTTCTCCGACCTTTGGCGGTTTGGGAGGCCACTGTGAAGCACCTGCAGTGGCATGCCCTGACTCTAAGTGAAAACCACCACTGACGAAAGATCATGATCTTGAAAACGCACACAAAACACGTGAGAAGGGATGCGCGACTAATTGCACAAAATTGATCAGTATAAATGCCGTAGAAGGATGATCCCCATGTAGTGGACAGGCGAATTTTTATACAACGGAGGGGCTTTTGGATAAGCAAGGGGGGCGCACGTAGCCGACAAGTGTTTACAAACAGAGCAGCAAACAAGGCTGCTTTGCAGCTATGCTTGTTTACGCAAGCAGCAAGCAGCAAAGCAGCAGCAGCAACAGCAACAGCACCACCAGCAGCAAACCAGCACCAGCGAGAGCAGCAAAGCAGAAGCAGAAGCAGAAGCAGAAGCAAACGCAGCCGCAGCCGCAGCCGCCGCCGCCGCCGCAGCAGCAGCAGCAAAAGCAGCAAAAGCAGCACAAGCAAACCAGCACCAGCGGGTGCAGCAAAGCAGGAAACCAGCGCCAGCAGGAGCAGCAAAGCAGAAGCAAAGCAGGGCGGAATGACGTGCAGCGAGCTCAAAAATAGCTATTTTGGCTTGTGCGACACCAAATGGACCCAACACAGGCAACACCATCAACCAGCAGCAGATGCAGCAAAGCAGGAGACCCACAGAGGAATGATATGGCGTGACCTAAAAACTACACCGGGATGGAATCCAGATAGCGGGTGTATACGGAAAAGCTAATAGGGAAACAACATGTTGTCATGCGCAATATGACAGCGTGTCATCCCTGGCATGACGCCATGTCATCCATGAAAGGAAACTATGCATACCGCACAATGCAGTCGTCAGTTTGCCGGACGCAATATGACGCGCTCGGTGTCATCCTGATGTCACCCCCGGCATGACATGACGTCGTTCCGACATGATGTCATCCCTGGCGTGCACTCAGCAGCGCCCGCACCTGCACGCCCCAAGAAAATGCCGATTCCGCACCAGCGACAGGGCGCCCCAAGCAAACGCCGATGCAGCACCAGCACCAGCAGGGGCAAAAGAAACGCAGATCCAGAGCCACACCATTGAGAAGTAAGAGCCACTAATAAGTATAAACTATAGCTTGGAGCTATCTGGGGAACTAAAAACACTCACGCAATTTTGGTACGCGCAACTCTTGGTTTCGCGCAGGCGCAGTCGCACGGTTTTGGGAAGGTCACGCAAACGGGGCTGGTCTCTTGCTCGCAACAAGGGCCATGCAATCAGAAAGGGTCGAAGGCAGGACCGATCAAGCCGAGGCTTCTGCTATAGCAGCGAGGAAGCGGAGGATTCCCACGCTCGCAGGCATCAGTAGTGACTAGTGATCCAATACTAACAGAGCCCCACATACCCAGCACCAAACCACAACGAAATTGCATGTGAGTTGAGCTTCGAAAACGTAGGTTTCCGGATCTAGCTCGCTCGCAGCTTTGAAGCACCAAAAGGCGACGCAGGTGGCCAGTGGCATAGATTCGGCGTGCTCTTTGCATCGTGGAGATCATGGCCTGGGGGTTTTGGCGGCGAAGCAATCAGCGGTACGAGAGCTGATTCGGCCGCCCTGGAGTTCCTAGCATGTTACAGCGAGATGGCGGCTGGCCGGCTACTTCATGCATGGTATTATTGGCGTGCATGCCTTCGGTGAGTGGTGGGGCTACATTGAAATTGCCATTGTGTATCTTCATCGTGGGCGGCTTGGGGATACTGGCCTACAGTTTTCCACGCCCTTTTGGTTCCTTGGTCGCGGTGTTCGAGCGCTTGGTTCAGTATGCTGCTGCATACGCTGAGGACAATGCGCTGGATGGCCGATGGAGACAGGCTATTTGCAGCATCGCTTGAAGGGCAGGGGTAGCCGAAGGAAGCTGAATGACGTGCTGCTCAGAAAGGCTGGGTGCGTGGTCCGGCTTTACCTCGATAGCGATCGAGTGAAGTTTCGTGGTGTGACGGAGGAGGTGGGAGAGATCCACTTGTGCCGCCAGCTCGGGCGCCGTGCTGAGCATCAACTTCACCTCTAGGAGTTTGCGGGCTTTGTGAAGGGTGAAGTGTGGCCAACCTGGCCAGCTGGGGATAGACTGTCAGATGAAGCGATGAGGAGCGGCAGTTGCTACCGGCCAATCGCAAGAGGAGGCCTTTGACACCGTCAAGATCCTCTTCGAGATGGATGATGAGGGGACCATTCAGGTGGTGAAGGGCGATGTTACTGTTTGAAGAAGATCTGCGGGAAGGCGAGGCCCACAGGTCGATCAGGGCAGCCGCGTGCTAGAACATCGTGGAGCCCACCAAGACGTCTCCTGAGCCGGCTGCTGAGATCAAACGCAAGGTGAAGGCCAATCCAATAGCAACACCCTGTTTGCAGCACTGTACGCGAGGAGCGATGGAGGAAGTATGACGCGGCCTTCAAAGATACACTTCTATAGCAACCCTCTGATGCAGGGCGATGGCATCATCGGGCAGCTCTTTGGGAACTACGCCAATGACGATGGGCCACTCGCGCTGGAGCAGCAGGTGATGGTGAAGAAGAAGGGCTACTTGGGGCACGGGTTGTGGATGCACTCGAAGGCTTGCGGAAGGCGACCGAGGACGACAAGAAGAGCAACGGGGACCAGAAGCGCGATTGGCAGCGAAGAGGCTTTGGACACGTACTTGGCCTGTGGGTGCATCACCTTGACAGCTGAAGTCTGCCCTGACGGTTGCTTGACTCATTGAAACGAGTCTGCGCACACGCCAAAGCGATGCCACAACAGATTGATTGGCCCTGCCTCATCGCCAATGGCATCGCCGACGGCCGCGCGGGATGGCGCGGGACATTCTTTTTAGAGACACTCAGCCTTCACTTTGGCGTGAGAGAGGAAGTAATCTATAGCGGAGAGATCTACGTGGTGCACCCGAGATCGGAACCTGTTTGCGGTGTGTTTGTTTGGCTTGAGAAAGCCTGCGACGTACAGCGCTGACTTGTTGTGACCTGCTGATGATGGAAAACCTGGACGAGTGGTGCGCGCACACATTGGTATACCGTAGGGTAGAGACCTGGGTTTGTGTAGGTAGTGGAGAGATAGGATAGCTACTGAATTACCACATGGAGTATGTATGATTTGGAAAGCACTTCTCTGTGTGTCACAGAGGACAAGTCGTCGTCGAAGCGTGAACCGCATGCTCAGGCGGGATGATGTGCATGGAGGAGACCAGGTGGCTTCGGCGGGTTTGGGCAGGCGTGTATGTTAGGCAGTCACACGTCGCGACTGCTTATATGCGAAGAAGTCGCTGGGAAACTATTGCGCAGAAATGTTGATTCACTCGGTGGTGAATGTTTCATGTGAAAGAAAAATTTCTGATACAGTGTTTGTTGGTTGATACAGGAGCATGCACGGACGGACGTCATAGCAGAATCCCCCGTGGGTGGACCGCTGGGGGCTTTGCTGGTCATTATTTCGAGAGCTGGCCTCTAAAGGATGAGCGGCAAGAGGCCTCCAAAAAATGACAGGCAAAGGTGTGTATATAAAATGCCAAGCCAAATCCAGCTGTGGCTAAGGACCAGTGGAAGAACATGCATTATAACGCCCTATGAAATGACAAGCGCAACATCCAAAAAGCAGAAAGAAGAGGCATCTATAAAATGAACATCCAGATGTTCATTCCCGACATCGACCTGTCGGGTTTTTGTTTTAGTGTTGTATCCGCCCCGCGCTCCGCCTCCTCCTCCCGCCCTCCGCTTGCCACCAACCAATTGTCAACAACAAATTTCCACCAACCAATCGCCACCAACAAGTTTCCACCAACCAATTGTCACCAACCAATCGCCACCCTAATTGTCACCAACCAATTATGTCATCAACTGATTGTCATCAACCAACTGCCCCAACAAATTGTCACCAACAAATTGTCATCTATAACTCTATAACCAATTGCCACCCAACAATTGCTACCAACCAATTGCCACCAACTAATTGTCACCAACCAATTGTCATCAACTGATTGTCACCAACCAATTGCTACCAACCAATTGGCACAACCACTTGCGACCAACAATTGGCACCAACCAATTGTTGTCAACCGATTGTCATCAACCAATTGCTACCAACCAAGTGTCACCAACCAATGGTCATATGGTCATCAACCGATTGTCATCAGCCGATTGTCCTCAACTAATTGATACCAACCAATTAGCATTTGTGTCTGTGCTGCTGTGATTGCGTGGCAGGAGCCGTACTTTGGTGTTCTCCAGCGGGTCCGATGCACGCCCCGGTGCTGGCCGGGGCTGCTGGGTCTCCGCCGCTGTCACCCACCAATTGTCACCAACCAATTGTCATCAACCAGTTGTCATCAACCAATTGCCACCAACAAATTGTCACCCACCAACCACCAATTGTCCGCTCCTGTGTCTGGTGAAATTGTTTTATCCGGTCCCATAATTTTCTTCTCCAGATAGCGAAGCTATGGGGTTCTTACTTCATTCCCCAGATAGCGAAGCTATATATGGGCCTGGGGTTCTTACTTCAAATAACAATGAGTTGCCCGCGCGCGCTTTCGAGACAGGTTGCTGGTGCTGGGTGCCGGTGCTGGTGCTGTGAGCTGCCTGTGCACTTGGTGGAGACAGGTTGCTGGTGCCGGTGCTGGTGCTGGGTGCCCGTGATTGGTGCTGTGAGCTGTGCATGTGGTTGCTGGTGCTGGGTGCCGGGTGGCTGGTGCCGGGTGCCGGTGCCGGTGCTGTGAGCTGGCTGTGCACGTGGTGGAGGCAGGTTGCTGGTGCCGGTGGTGGTGGTGGTGCCGGGCGCTGGTGCTGGGTGCCGGTGGTAGTGCTGGTGCTGTGAGCTGGCTGTGCGCGTGGTGGGGACAGGTTGCTGGTGCTGGGTGCTGGCGCTGGTGCTTTGAGGTGGCTGCGCGCGTGGTGGAGACAGGTTGCTGGCGCTGCTGGCTGTGCGCGTTGGAGATAAGTGCCGGCGCTGGGCGCTGGCAGTGCGCGAGACAGCGGGCGCCGGTGCCGGTGCTGTGAGCTGGCAGTGCGCGTGGTGGAGACTGGGCGCCGGTGCTGGGCGCTGGCTGGCGTGTGTGCCGGTGCTCGGTGCTGGTGCCAGCTTCTGACAGTGAAGTGATAACAGCCGCCGCTTCTGACAGTGAATTCTGACAATGAAGTGCCAGCACTCATGGGCCGCGTGAACTTACGCGCGCAACATCATCATACGGTGAGCGTTCTTTGTCTATTGGCGCTGTGGGGTATTTACACTCTTCAGGTTCTGTTTTGGCCGACAGCTGTACTGTTTGCGCGCATAATACCTTTGTACGTATAATTCGTACAATGTTCTATGCGCAACGTCAGGCTCTCAACCGACCACTGTTTCAGCATGTTTCAGCATGCTACATACACAATATGCTATATTCAAATACTGCTTGACCTTGGGCGAGTGAAGCCTACGGCGTATACGGGCTATGCTGTTTGCGCGCGTACTTTTGTGCGCGTAGACTTATACGCGCAAGATCATACGTTGTTATTCCCCAAATAGGGATAGCTGTGGGGTTCTTGCTGCAAACAAGAATGAGCTGGCTGCGCGCGCTTTCGAGGTGCTGGTGTTGTGGGTGCTGTGAGCTGGCTGAGCGCGGGTTTAAGACAGGGGGGTGGTCGGGTGCTGGCGCCGCTGCCGGTGTTGTCAGCTGGCAAAGCGCAGCGGTCCTGGTGTCAGCTGGCAAAGCGCACCGGTGCTGGTGTCAGCTGATTGTGCGCGCTGTGGAGGTGCCGTAAGCTGGCTGTGCAGGCTGCGTGCATTTTTGTTCCAGCCAGTCGCGCGTCAACAGGTCGTGCACTGCCTGGCTATCTGCGTCTATTCTGGTGTAATTCAACTAACAGTGAGCTGCCTGCGCCGGCTTTCGAGACAGGTTGCCGGTGCTGGTGCTGGAGCTGTGAGCTCGGCGCTGGCGCTGTTGGGCGCTGGCCGTGCGCATGGTGGAGACAGGGTGCTGGTGCTGAGCGCTGGCTGTGCGCATGGTGGACACAGGGTGGCGGTGCTGGTGCTGTGAGCTGGCCGTGCGCGTGGTGGAGACAAGGTGCCGGGTGCTGCCGGCGGTGGCTGTGCGCGACAGGGGGGCGCTGGTGCTGGCGCTGGGCGCTGGCCTGGCTGTGCGCATGGTGGAGACAGGGTGCCGGGTACCGGTGCTGGTGCTGTGAGCTGGCTGTGCACGTGGGACAGGGTGCCGGTGCTGGTGCTGGGCGCTGGCTGTGCGCCTGCTGGAGACAAGGTACTCACCATCGCAACAGCGCAGGGACACCTTTCCAATGAGAGGCCCATAAGCTTCTCCTGAACTGGCAAGCTTCTTAGCTTCACTTTGGTGCTTCCTGGATGATAGCTGGGGAAAACCCTCTTTCTTGAACTCAGAAACCAGGCTGCTCGAAGCACTTTGTGTTACAAAAGGATGCTTTCTCTTCAAATCATCAAGCCTTTACAGCTTGTTGGGGCTTGGAAGGTGGGTGCTGGTGCCGGGCCGGTGCTGGGTGCTCAGTACTGGCGCTGGGCGCTGGTGCTGGGCGCCGTGAGCTGGCGTGCCGGCGCTTGGTGCTGGTGCCCGCTTCTGACAGTGAAGTGATAACAACCGCCGCTTCTGACAGTGAAGGGTGACAAACCGCCGCTTGTAGCAGTGAACGGCGACCAACCGCCGCTTCTGAGAGTGAAGCGCCGGCGGAATGAACTTATGCGCGCAACATCATACGGTGTTGTCGCTTGAGCGTTCTTTGTCTATTAGCGCTGTGGGGCATTTACACTCTTCAGGTTCTGTTTTGGCCGACAGCTGTGTCAAGGGCTGTACTGTTTGCGCAAGATCATACGGCCTTATCGTTCTACAGGTCGTTGCTTCAAGTTCAAGCGTGCTACAAAACCGTGGCCGCAGAACAGATGGAGACCTCTACTCTGATGGCCCTCCCTGTCGGACCTGAAGGCTTCAATGTCGTGTATTTGGCATCAGGGTCTCCCACTCACATCGACCTGAACACATTGGACCCCGCTCTTTTTCCAGGCCTTCCACGAGTTGACAACCAGTACAACGTGGACTACATCGAGTACGCCAATCAAGTCCACAACCGTGATCACGGTTCTTTCCACGTGGCCTCCCCGCATGAGGAATGGTCCTGTCGGAACTACGGCGCTTCTCGCTATTGGTTTATCGAGCTTGGTTCCATCACAAGACTCTTCGTTGGGACCACGATGATGTTCCATACTTCAAATCCACCCCGGGCTATTTTCTTGACCCACACCTCTACTCCACCTGGGCCGATCAATATCTTGCGGGGTACCTGGGGCTGGCAGTTGGTCGTGGGAGCAATTCAAAGTCTCCCCATTTGGGAGGCTTGTGAGAATTATGAAAATGCCATACTTGCCGAAGAGCAACGACTTGCTGCAGAGCAACGCCTCGTTGCACAGAGCTCCACTCCCACCGCTCATCCCAGGGGACGAAAATGCCAAGCTGTCGACAACATCGAACACACTCGTGTGGAATGCTGGAAAACCTTCTTCAGGATTTCTCCCAGCTTGACGTTTCTCAATCACCTGGATTGCGGCGTCTCCCCGCTCCTCAACAACAACAACTCATTCAAGGCCTTATGTACACCTTGACCTCCTATCAGGACGAACTCAGTCCAGACCTTCCTACTGAGGCTCCATCCGCCCCCGCCGACCAAGAATTGCCGATCACTCCAGCCGCTACTGGGACAGAAGTCCCCGTTCCGGATTCGGGATCTATGTCACTGAGTTCCTCGTCTACATCACCCCAGAACACGCTTGCACCTCCATTCCCACCAACTGCTGGGACACAAGATTGATTGCCATGAGAGCGCTGCCCCTTTCCTTGGGTTGAGGCCGTACGAGCTTCCCCTGTACTATAGAGTCTACCATTCTCAGCTTGAAAATAATCCTGCTTTGTCCTTTCTCCCTTGTCCTTTTGTCACCTTTTCATTCCGTGCCCTCTTCATTACATTGCGCACACTTTTCTATCCTCATCTCTCCGCAGCCATTGGCTCCTCCCGACAGTGTTTTCATTTATGCCCCGTGTCCACGATGATCTCATCACCCGGACTTCGTGTTCCCGAACCTTTGACCAATTTGATACCACTACATGGAGAGACGTCCGTCAACCTTTCGAGTCCCTGGATCAAGTTCCCCATCTTTCCACCATCCGGTTCGAATTGGACATCAGCCTCCTCGTTTACCAACCGCTCAGTTATATCACCGTGACCCTCGACACCCTCCAACTTGAAACCAAGGAGTACACGGTCGATGATCTCAAAGATGTGATCTACCCCCGTTTGGGACAGCAGCGTACAGCATTCTGGATGGCCCTGCCTTCTACCGGCGACTCTCGTGTATGGGAAGTCCCGCACACCTGCGCACTTAAGGACCTCGTTCTTTACTATGTCAACTCCCGAAGGATTCGTCGCCAATGAGTATCCACGAGCCTTTCCCCTACCGACCTCTACATACTGTTGCCTCTCGCCTACACGATGATGCTATTTGTCAACTTCGACTACCTCTGACGGCTTATCAGACTTATCGTGAACTTCGCCAATTTAGCCAGTCTCACCCAACCTTCCGGCTTGGCGCTTAAAATTTGCCTCCCTTTGGGGAGGCGTGTGTGTGTGCCCCTTGTAGTCACAGCGATTCTTTCGAATTGTTTTCGTTTTGTTTCAAGCAGGGGGCCCATGGACACTTGGATGGCATGGGCCAACGAAGACCCATCCAAGCTGTCGTGAAAAGGTACCTGCTTGGTGCACCTGGGCGCATTGTAAGCCGCAGCAGGTGGCCATTCTTCTTTCTTTTGTAAAGGGCTACTGCATTGGCAGTCACGCATGGAACGACGTCACCCTGTCGGATCGGACCCGTCTTGAGCTTTTGGCCTCGCTTCCTTTTGAAGACCCCCAGGCTCTTTAGGACTTTCCTGGACCTTTCAGGATTTGGGTTTCTTAGGCTGGCGTGTGGCACCGCTGTCAAGTCAGTACGCATATCCATAAGTGTGTGTGTGTGTGTGTGATGCAGAAGCAAATGTTTGAGCGCGGCAATGCACAGGGTGACGGGACAGACCTGGTGCTGCAAGAGCAGCTCATGAGTTGTCAACCTTTCCGAGACACACTGCATCGGCGCGCGACGCGTGTGAAGAGGCATTGAGTGGGCAGCGCGCTTTTCATGCCCGTGTGGCGAGCGTCCAGGGTCGCTTTCGAAGTGTGGCCTTCGCGGAGCTGTCAGCCGAAGTGGAGACCAGGGTGGCGACTCCCTTTCGAGCCGTGGCCTGTACCGAAGCAGCAAGCCATTGTAGAGATGGCCGCAGGCTAGGACATGCATCGGCAACGTGGTGGAGTCCCGTGCTAGCCATGGAGAGCGTCGTCTGGATGCGAATGCGGTGAATTTTTTTTTACCAGCATAGACCCCAAACAGCTTCAAAACGATTCGTTTAGAACAATATTAGTCAAAAAACGATTTCTTGCCTACCTTCACCCTAAGAGCAAACTGCTTCATCAATGAATTCTTGTCGGCATTGACATCGCTGTTTGTTCGGCCACACTCCTCTCCAGTAAACCGGGCCACAGAGACCAGCCACAGAGCTGAGGGGCGCGGGCAAGACAACGACAAGACCCGGACACAGAGCCGGGCCACAGAGTTCAGGGGCGCGGCCAAGACAAGGACAAGAGGAGGACAAGGCCTGGACACAGAGCCCAGCCACAGAATTCAGGGGCCCGGGCACGGCCAGTGAGTGTGGCCAGCTCGTTTTTTCTAAGATAGAACCCCAACAGTAAACTGTTTGGGGAAATAGACCAGTCAGAATTCGAGAGGTTATTTGTAAGAGTACGTTCAATATGGGTCATGAAGTTGGCCATGTTGGGAAGTTTGTTTTTATGAGGCGTAGTAGACATGGTTTTTCGTGATGAAGCTTCAACATCCGGAATGTGTGAAATGGGAGAAGCAAGTGAAGCAGCAGAGTGGGTGTGTAGCAAGCCAGGAAATGACATTTGCGACAGGCACGATGGTTCTTGAGACTGTAGCTGCTACGCATTGTTATAATGCTTTCATTTTAGCGCATGTCTTATGTATAGTAGAAACCGTTTTCGTTTAGATAGGTAACAGAAAGATATTTGTATATACACATGTTTTTTGTTGAATGATTGTGCATAGTATGTCTGATATTTATGGACCGTTCTCGTTTTTCTCGATTCTGTATTTCGACAGTTGCATGGAGACCCTCGAGCCATCCTTGTCAGGATTCGATGTCGAGCTGCGCCCTCGAAAGAGGAGCTTGTGACAGGACTGGTTTGCTTCTCAGGTGGTTGAGCGAGTCTGGTGCTTCGTGTTTTGATTTGGTGTGATGACAGTTTGGAAATGGCAATATGATAGAACATGCCCTCCTCGTTTCCGGAAGGTAACGAAGAACAATCCCAATGTTGTACGTTGCCTGAGGAGTATGCATTGTGGGAGTGATGCACGTCAGCACAAAACCACTCCTGCGGCCCCGAAGGGCGAGAGTGAATGTTGGGTGTAAATGGATGTAGTTTAAAGGGTTTGACAGTATCTCGCGATGGAGTCCCGATACAGCTTTGTGTGTATAGTACTGAGCTTGCAGGGTAGCCAGGAAGCTGTAGCAGTGATAGTGCAAGATAACAGGGTGTGTGAAAATGTTGTTTCATTGGAGTGGGGCGTCTTCGTGCAGCGTAGAGGGCTGTTTTGAGATTGGTTGATATGTATACATTTATATATTGCAAAAGTATATACATGCATTTTTTATCTTTATATCTATACAATGTCTATCTATTCATATATACGCAGGCATTGAAAACAAGATGGAGGCCACGAGCTTTCGAGATTTTGGGACGGATCTGCCGCAACCTTTACGCCATTGCCTGATTTGAATGCAAAGCGTGCTACGGAGCTTGGGAGCTTGGTGGTGGAGCCCCCAGCGCATGATGCCTTGGTGGTGGAGTCCCCAGCGCATGATGCACCTTGTTCGCCTGCTCATGTGACTGACAGGCAGTCTATTGGAATATACCTATGAAGATCTGTCAGCATATGTATATAACTATATATTCGAACGTGTTTGCATTTGGGTTCGTGGGCTCCATCTTGTTTCCTTTAAATGCAAGTGGACACAGCCGTGTTCTTGTCTATAGCCCATGGTTGATCGTGGCTGTATTTAGATTTAGTATCCAGGTGTGGTGAGAACCATTTTAAGCATGATTCTTCACAAAGAAGTTCTTTTGCGGAGTAGACTTCTCAGTTGATGATGAGAGCTTACAATAAGCAAAATTTGGTCAGAGGATGAGGAACTTCACATGGAGGAGACTTTGGCAGTGTATTGCAAAACGCGTCTTTGAATGATGATGGATGCATGAAAAGTGACAAGGGGGGGCTTGTCTAAAGAAGGGTTCTGAAGTTGGTAAGAAACTTACACAAGCTTTTATCAATGATAGATAGCGCATGTCCGTGGACACGAAGACTCTTCAAAGGATGAGGAGGGGAACTTTTGCCCCAAAAACACCAAAGCAAACAAACGAAACAATGTTTCTACACATGCTCTGGACTCTGGACTGGGTCTCAAATCTTTGTTTTTGTATTTTTTAAATCCTGTTTTGGCTCATTGTTCGTTTTGTGGCAAATGGCAGCACAATATGATTGGAAGGCCTGTTGTAGAGTGAATTTCACAGCATCACACAAATAAATTTTGACACTGCTCACACTCCGGGTCCCGCACTCACTTCTGGCACCACTGGGGGTAAAGAAGCTGGCCTGGGAGAATCGGACAACAAAAGGTCAGCAAGACGCAATAAATTGCTATGGGATGCTATGGGTCAAAACCCTGGTGCACTGTTAGTGGACGTTCTATCCAACATATATGATTAAGTATATACATATACAATCATATAGATTATATATCTATATGATCACAACACATCGATGTCGGTGTTGACCCATCCCCTTGATGATCGCCATGATCAGCAAGCATCCTATCTTGCTGAAACACTTGTCTCCGTTGCATCATGCCCCGATTGTTGCCTGGGCTTTGGTTTTCGAGGAGAAGGCTTGGGGCCGTCATAGCCGCGCATCATGGCCTAGTCCGGCAGGGAACTTGGAGTCCAACTTTGATGACTGACTGACTGGCTGACTGACCGACTGAGTGGCTGTGAAGTCTTCGGGTGGCACTATCACTACTGCACTCAGCTCTCAAACACCATCTTGAGGACCCAAGGAGCATCGACAGCGGCGAACAGTTCTTGGCCCTTCGTTTCGGATTTCTTGGACCGCACGGCAAAAGGCCAATCATCGCAGCTGGGCGATTTTTGCGCGGCACCTCCGCTAAGTTGATTATGATGAATCACCATGCTGCTGAGGAACACGGCGTTTGAAAAACACTGAAGAATGGAAACAACATCTAAGCAAACACTCGAATGATTGCACGTTAGCTTCGAAAAGTCCACGTCTTCCGTCATCTTCCTGCCTTGAACAACCCTGGAAAGAGTAGAGGTCGCAGAGCTTGCTTCGCGACCACTCATCCTTTTGACAGGCTTTGTTGTTGACTTGGAACTCTCGCGTGAGCTTTCTGATGCCGTCTCTTGATTTTTCTGTTTTCGTTCACCAACTGGATCTCTTGGTTCATCTTGGAAGCCCCATCGTTGCTCTAAACCTGTCCATGTCTTGGCTCGCGCAGACCGACTTTGCCCAGTTCCGGTGGCTGGCGCAGCTTGAGCAGCTTGCGCATGTGCCCCGTCATGTTCTTGAGCCGCTTGCCCATGTGCGGTTCGTTTTTTTGGAGCAGCTTTCGCCTTCAAACGCGGCCTGGGCCGGCGCGGCGCTCCGGCGGCGCGGCGCTCTTCTTCCAAGAGGTCTTCCGGGAGCTCAGCCACCTGCAAAGTTCGGCGCAGGTATTCATGCGCCACGGCCAGACGGGCCTCAAGTTGCTGAATCAGCTGATCCTTGGGATCCAAATTCACCACCGGTTGATTCCGAATGCATGCAGCCTGTGAAGCATATTGTAAAGTGCTCAGGTTCTCGTCATCTTGCCTTTCAGATGGCGCCACGCAAGCAAACATCACTAAATAGCTGTTGCCCCCAAGACTGTTTTGCAACAAGGAAGTCAGCTTTGATTCTCGGTATGGTACATGCACAATCTCATTCCTTCCGGTGGCCTCACGCTTGCTGAGAGCAGTGATGACTCTGCGCAAAACGAACAAGGACTGGTTCACGTTCACAGCCTCCTGGAACCGCGTGGTGCTCTTCCCAGCGTCCCGCCCTGAAACACCAGCAATGCTCCGTTCAGACCCTGCCAAGTCCACAAGGGACAACTGCGAGATCACTTCCTGACATGGCCTGCCCTGTCCCTGCCTGCCCTGCCGCCGAGGGGTACGGTTGCCCTCCTCATCACCCTCCCGTCGCAAGAGGGTCAAGACCAACAAGGTGTGCGACCTGGAGGATGCGACGTTCATTGTGGTGGATGCCACCTGGCAGATTGGCAAAGAAATCGAAGGGAAACAGAACATCGGAACATTCTGAAACTAAGTTGACGTCTCTTGATTCTCCCAGATCGTCCACACCAAGGCTTTGTTCCACAGATATTTGACACTCAGCTTGGAATTCGCCCTGTGTGCCTGCTTGTTCTGAATGCCCTGCTGATAGTGTTGCAGGGCCTCTTCGGCAGAGGAGCACTCGTATTGGAAGAGATTCTCAACAAAGAAGTGCCTTCTGGCAGCATCCCAGCGCAAACGAAGGCCAGAAAACTCCTCTCCACGGCCTCCAGCCTCTCGCTGTGACACCGTGCTGGACGGGTTCAGCAGATCAAAAATCTTCTCGTTGTAAATCTGCAGAAAGGAAAGGCGCACAACGCATGAAGATGTAGAGGAAAATGAAGAAGCCGATGTAGCGGGCGCAAAGGATTCAGGCGCACTTGTCGCTGGGGCGGCTACGTCTTTTTCCGCCTTTATGGCTTCGACGCGGTCAAACAAGGCCACCACTGCCCTGGGGACAATGCCCAACTGCTCCGCAGGAGTGGCCTTCGCCTGAGGCAGCTCGCTAGGTCTGAAAGAAAACATTTTGGAAGCAAGCTCTTGAGGCCTGATGAAGCGCATCCAGAAAGAATCTTTTGAAGGTCTAGGTCTATGGATGTCACCCAAATCGATGCAAGGGAGATCAAAGGAGCAACACCAGCTTTTGTAACCCTCTCCAACCCACAAATAACATCTAAAACATTCTATAACTACCTCCTACATCCTGCTTTCTCCCTATTTACCTCGCCTTCACACGTGGGCGCGCTGCTGCCATTGTGGGAGCAATGCCGCAGTGATGCTCATAGGTAAACCCTTCCATTGTATGGGTCTTTCCCGTTCCAGTCTGGCCATACGCAAAAACTGTCGCATGAAAACCCAACGCAACTTTCCTGACCACAGCATCAAGCCGAGACATTTCCCAAACTTCCTGCTGCGTGCGGTCGCCACCAATGACGGCATTGAAGCCAAAGTGCCGGTGGCGGCCGTCCTCCTTCAAAGCGACGGTGCCATTGATGCCTTCTTTCAACTCCATGGCACTGGCTTCGTACCCCTCAGCCTTCTCCCACTGAAGCATTGGCCTCACTCTCACACAGATCTGCACCGCTGGGATGGAATCAGAAACCGCACCAACTGCACTGGCAACTGCATCTACCATCTCCTTTTCTTCAGGCCTTTCCTGGCCCGGCTTGTGGTGGACGAGGTCATTGCATCCACCGTTCTCAACGGTGACCGCGTCCGGATCAGGCCCCAAATCTGGACCATCCAACCTTGCATCGAAGGTCATTTACAATCACATACCTTGAAACCATTTACTTGTTGTACATTGTAGATCTGCTACAATTTGCTTGGGTATCTTGATATGGCACCCATGCCGTCTTCTGCACACACACACACATATATATATATATTTAATAGATAGATATATAGACTATAGACTTGTTTATTAACAAAAAGAGCCTACCCCTTAGTGGAAACATCTGGAAACGGACATGTTTGTCATTTGTCCATGGGATTACTTTACATGAACATTCCTTCCGCGCTGAGGTTCCAAAAGGATGGAAGGTCTTAGACTTATTGAAAATTGATGCTGATGCCATTCAATGCTGATAGTATATCAGTATATCCATTGCCGAGACTCGTCTCGGGTGCCGGTTGCGGCGAGTCGGTTCTGCCGTCGCAAGCCGCGGTATTCGCAGCCTTGGGTGAGATACAAACAGTCTCATGAATCTCATGCACGGCAATTTGTCCTTCAATTGAAGGGACAGTATCAGTATTGTTACCCTCAATTTGTTGCACAACGTTTCATGTGTTTCATGTCCCATGTTATCCTAGCACGATGTAACACGTCTCCGTGCGGCACCTCCGGCATGTCGTGGCAAACTCGGCTCGGGCACGAGCCAAAAAGGCAAAATGGGACCACAGATCGCGTGCCGCGTGTTGCGCCGTGGTGGTCTCTTGGTGCGGATCTGCTGAGAGCGATCTTTTCGGGATTTTTGTCGAAGCTTCGCATTGGCTCACTAGGGAGCAATAATGCTCAGTGAATATGAAACTATATGAAATGATTTGACCTGACCTCGCTACAAGCATGTGATGAAAAGAAACATGGATCCAGTATCAACATTTTGATTCATGTGGTGGATTCCTCCCATTGGCGCAAGCCTCCTTCGCCCTGAATCACCAAAACTGTCGTATCTTGGAACGTGTGTAGCTGAGGCAGAAGTGTAAGACGTCGGTGCCCTCACTCAACCTGTGCAGGCTTTGGGTGGCCACAACCACTACCCCTGCGAGTCACTCATTCATTGGTGTTCCCGCGCTTCCTATGGCGATCTCCTTTGGCAAGAATGGTCGAAACAAAATGAAGAAATAGGTGTTCAACATTGTTCAACCCAGCAATACTCAACATATTGTTCCCTGTCTACATGTACACGATTCTGGGGTCTTAAGAACCTCTGGCTTGCCATGTCCAACGAGTGCCCGTGGAACTGTTTGGAGTCTGGCAGGCCAGCAGTTGGAAACGTCGAGTGCCCTGCAAGGAATGCCTTGCACAAACCTGCCCTCTCACATCCTTTTACTCATCATCATCATCATCGTCGTCGTCGTCGTCATCGAAGGTCTGCAAGGCGAGAGGGCATGCGGGATACTCGTATGACAAATGGAAACAACAACGAACGTATGCATCAATCCAAGAGCGGAGAAATGTCAACATTGCCTCCCAACAACGTTGCATGTCAACAGAATGGGCCTTACTTTTGCCTTTGAATTCGTTCTTCGACTTGCCTTTGCCTTAACCAGTGCTTGTCAGGTGATGCCCCCTTACCCCGCCAATGCCCAAAGAAAACAGCATCAGCCTAAGTTTTGATTCATCCATTGTACACTGCCACTGGAGGGCCTTTGCCATCCTTTCCCTTTCCTTTTTTACCTTTACCATCTTTTCCTTTTCCATCTTTTCCTGTGATGGGAAGATGACCGTTTTCAGACCGCGTCCAACCCAAACACATCCACAACAGCTGCTGGCATCATGCTGTTCCAAACGCATGAACACGAGAAGAGGGCAAACAAAAATAATCGACGTAAACACAGCAACACCAAATATCAAACAACATAAAACACCTGCAAATCGCCCGCCTTTTTTGCCTTTTCCCTTTCCTTTGTCATCTTTGCCCTTTCCTTTCTTGCCTCCCGACTTCGCCCCTTTCTACCCAGGGGTGTGCAAGGCCTTTTCCAAAACATGAGATTGGGTCGCCCATTGTCCACCCAATCCAGCCAGTGCAAAGTTCAAAACAGTGGACCCGAAGCGGGAGCAGCCTCCATCTTTTCCTTTGCCTTTGCCCTTGTCGTCACCTTTCGAGTCAAGCTTTACCTGCAAAGCACGAGACATGTGAGTGTTGAGCAAACTGCCAAATTATGCCCCAAAACCCACCACGTCTGACAAACATTCTGGCTGTGTGCATGCTAGGAAAAGGTTTTGCTAAGGTTCCCCGCAGGGATGCACAAAGCAACCCATCTCAAGCACATGCAAAGTCAACAAGGCTTCTTCACATACACAGGTGGCGACAAACAACTCAAATTCAAAAAATTGACCATTTGACACAAAACGGACAGTAGATCGGGGCCTCAAAACGGACAGTCAGCTTTCAGCTTGCAACCAAACTGGAACTTACAACATCACACAAGGCCATCCAACCTGATGATGAATTATGATGAATTGAAGTGCCGCGCCACAAAGCACACCCCTTGCTCGCCTGCAGGGTGCCCTTGCCGTACTGATCTCCATCGTACTCCAGAGCCTTGTCGGCGCCGGCCTTCGTTTTGTAGGTGATGAAAACGGTTTTGTTCGGCATTGCCAAGTCTTCGATCTCACCGCATTCGCCGAAGTCGCCGCGGATCTGCTTCTCTGTGGCGTCCCACGGAATGCCTTCCGAAATGAAACAAATCAACCCGAAACTTGAACGTTACCCAAAAAGACGCTTGGCAAAACAGTGAGCAAGTGCAAAAAAACAGATTGCCAAACAATGACCGGATGTGGCACGCAGCGCCAAGTGAAAAATCTTCTATTAATCGTTATAATCAGTTGTAGCTTGTTGATGGTATTGATGTTCATGGTGATGAGCACTTGTGCGCTGTGGAACGTTTTTTTCCAGAACCAGCTCTTCCCCCGGTCTTGCCAAAATACACCCATTTTATTTGGCGCAGTGGCTCCACCGAAAATCGAACCTTTGCAAGATATATATCAACAAATTGCGGACGAATCGAAACATTTTTCTTGCATTGGTTTGGTGTTGTATTTGTTTGCTGTTGTTGGGTCAGTGTTTAGGGGTGGACTGGCAAGTTGATGGTCTCACACAATTTTGCTGTCAGTCATGTGACGTCGTGACAAGACATCACAACTCAAAAATATGAATCTTCAAGAATAGGCTGTCCAAAATATGGTTAAACCTCTGGTTTGCAGACTTTCGGAGGTTGCTCGAGAATCCTGAAAATGCAGGGATATGCAGGGGATGTGTTCAGAAGGCCTTTCGGTCGAGATTCTTAGTTACTTAGTTGACCTCGGTTTCAAATCGCCAGGCGCAACTTGGGAAAAACATGTCTATAGTTCCCCAAACAGTGCATAGGGGTTTTGACGGTAAGTGTTAAACAGCTGATGCTTAGTTCTCTGAAGTGCGCGGGCGTGTGCGGCTAATTCACTGCTATTTGCAGTGCATTCATGCCTCTCGACATCGTCAATGTGCATTTCAACGCGCAGGCTCGCAAAATCTGCCTGCCGGCGGCGGGTGCTTCTAGCGACTGCACTCTCGTTGTGGTGCCGTGCGCATTTTCGCACATGGTGGTCACTTTTCGTGGCAGGTGCAAGGGAAACCTCGTGTTTTCGTGGCCCAAAGTCGACTTTTCGTGACAGGTGCAAGGGATCGGAGCTGTTAATGCAGTTTTCGTGGCTTTGGACATGGTGGTGATCTTCGACAAGCTCTGAACTCGTGACAGGTGCAGTGAATTGTGATTTTTGGAGATGTGGCTCATTCGCAGATTTCGTGGCAGGTATGGCACTTTGTGAACCTCGACGTGCAGATTTCGTGGCAGGTACAGCACTTTGTGAGCCTCGACGTGTAGATTTCGAGGCAGGTACAGCACAAATTTCGAGGCAGGTACAGCACTTTGTGAACCTCGACGTGCAGATTTCGTGGCAGGCACAGCACTTTGTGAACCTTGACGTGCAGATTTGCTGGCAGGCACAGTGCTTTGTGAACCTCGAAGTGCAGATTTCGTGGCAGGCACAGCACTTTGTGAACCTCGAAGTGCAGATTTCGTGGCAGGCGCAGCACTTTGGGAACCTCGAAGTCGAAGTGCAGACTCCGTGGCAGGCACAGCACTTGGTGATGCAGATTTCGTGGCAAGCGCCGGCGCAGCACTTTGTGCTCTCAGATGCTACACACTCTCATGCTCACTCTCACGCTCACGCTCTCACTCACTCTCACTCTCACTCTCACTCTCACACTGACACTCACACTCACACTCACTCTCACTCACACTCACACTCGCGCTCGCACTCGCACTCGCACACACACTCACACACTCACCCACTCTCACCCACACTCACTCCGCACACTCACTCTCACTCACACTCGCACTCACTCACTCTCCCACTCTCACTCACACTCCCTCATGCTCTCACTCTCACCCACATTCACTCTCACCCACACTCACTCTCACTCCCACTCACACTCCTACTCACACCCGCACTCATCACCACCATCACCTCTCTGGACCCCAATGCGTCTAGATCTCTAGACTTTCTGCTTATCGACCTCACACACACACACTGATTGGGGTCTCTTGCCGGGATAATTTTTTGAGCATTGAGTCACTGAGGGCCTTGATTGACTTTTTCGCCTGAAGATTTAGGTAGGGACTCCTGATTCAACACGAATCAAATGAAACAAGATGCCCACGAACCCGAATGCAAACGCGTTCGAAAAGCTACATATGTCCAAATGACACTCTTGTAGGAAACTCTTGTGGGACACGCATATAGGACACTCTTGTGGGACACTCTTGTGGGTCACTCTTGTAGGAAGCTCTTGTGGGGCACTCTTTTGGAAAACTCTTGTGGGTCACTCGTGTAGGAAACTCTGACTCTTGTGGGACACTCTTACGGGACACTCTTGTGTGCATGCAGTAACTAGTCCATTCCGTGCTGTATAAAAAAGTGGTTTTTGAAGTCCGCCATCGCGACCCATCACAAACCCATTGTTTTCACCAAAAAATGACCCCCCCCCGGGTAAACCTGTACTGCACCTTACAATTGTTTATGCCATCCGGATGATCACGCCCCGAGCACCTTCGGTGTGGGCAGATTTTAATGCTCAGCTGTTTCATCATCATATTATAGCTCAAACTGACGTTACTGTAAATAAACTGGATTCCCGTCTCAAACGCTTGTACCGCAAGTGTCTTTCCAAACCGGCTATATATGTTTACAAGTTTGCAAATCCATCCGCGCCAAAGCCATTTTACTTGAAGACCCATTTTAGATACTCCTTAAACTAAATGAGTCAAACAAAAGCTAGTTTTCCGTGGTCGACCACAAGCCGCTAGCCGGTAGCAACTGGGATCATAACTATCTACTGTATCTATCTATCTATCTATCTCTATCAATCTATTTAGTTTCATCTGCTTCTCTTGGGCACATTGCGATGGGTCACACACTTCAGCGAGGCCTGGGGCCCTACCTTTACCTCCATCGTCCATGAACCTGCTAAGTTTAAGGTTTCAACTGTTGCGGATGGTCGTGGGCATGTGGGTTTCGGTTGGGTCAAGCTATGTCGAGAGTCGAGCCGGTGAGCCGCTGTCCTCGAACCATCACTTTGGTGGCTTGACCTGTCACAACAAGTCTGATGCTGGCCATTCAGCACACAAAAAAAGGCTGGACAAGCTTCAGCAACTTTTGGCGACTGAGTGCCTCCACCCTCTAGATCCAGCCGCTTCTTTTTGAGCGGAACAACTTCTTCCTCTCCTTCTTCCTCTTCCTCCTCCTCTTCACCGTCATCTTCTGGGGCTGCCTTGGCTTTTGCTTTGCCCTGGACTTTGGCCTTCGCTTTGGGCAAAGGCTCCTCTTCTTCCTCTTCCTCCTCGTCATCATCATCGTCATCAGCCATCATCTTCGGCTTGGCAACGGCCTTCGCCTTTGCCTTTGGAATGGGCTCCTCCTCATCATCGTCATCGTCATCGTCGTCATCATCTGGAGGCTTCTTTTTGGCTGGCATCTTGGCTTTGGCCTTTGCTTTGACTTTTGGAGCCGGCTCGTCATCGTCGTCATCCTCATCATTATCATCATCATCATCATCCATTGGAGCCGCTTTGGGTGGCTTCGCTTTTGCCTTTGGAACAGGCTCCTCTTCCTCCTCCTCTTCGTCGTCATCATCGTCCGCCGGCAAACGCTTCTTCCCAACTGTCTTGGGTTGCGCCTTGCCCTTCTTGCCTTTGATTTTCTTCTTCAATACCATGACTCTTGCTGTCAACCATGCCCTGAGGACAAGGCTCTTCTCTGACAATTCTGTGAGCCACGAAATCAAATCCACACTTGCGGTGATATCGAATTCCTTCTGTATGCACCAGCTAGAGATTCATATGGAGAATCAAAGTGATATCACGACCTGAAACCGCCTAGGTGCCATGTGACCTCACCTGAATTTGACCCAAATGATCCCAACTGTCAGTTACGGTGTTTCAGCGTTGCTTGACATCTGCCATGGTACAAAAAGCCCATCTTTCTTGATTCAACTTGCTTGAGTCGCTCTATCTATCTCGCTCGGCGAGTGCGAGCCAGAACCCTTCCGCAAGACCCGGGAATGCTACGAAAACTGACGCTAAGTGGCACACAGTGGCACCATGCGGCGAGAAAAAGAATCTCACCTGAGTCCAGATGAGGGTGCGCGAGCCACCTACGACCAAGGCCATGATAGTGAGAAACATTTCAATTCTGCCAGGATGTTATCGACCCGGCTGGAACATACCCCGTGACCCCTAAGGTCCAAAAAAGAAGGACACATGATCTTTGATGATCTTTGAGTGTCTTTGTGATCACTGCTTCCCAGTGGCTTTTGCGAGAACCTCCAGCCTTGGCTATGCCAGATCTTAACAGCAAAACTTCGGTGGGTCACCGAGACTGCGGCTGCAAGCCAGCTGGACTGACCTACATTGGTGCATCTGATCCTCGGTTGGAGGTGGCCAGGCGACACATAGTGGGTGAGATCCTGAAGATGCGGCCGTGTGGTCCTCTCTGACAGTTTTTCAAGTCTGAGCTGACGGGCTCCTTGCCAGTAGTAGCTGCACAAGGTGAGAAAAAGCCTTGTTTTTGGCCCAGGAATCAGACCAGGAAGTCACTAACTACAGTACTGTAATGGTCAACAAGGTCAACAATTTATCTTTTACAGGCGTTCAGGTTGACTTTGGCCATCAATCTAATGTTTTTTTTCTCCCAGTTGATGAGATTGATGAGCCAACAACAAAAAACACCAACGGACACCCTGCGGCAATACTCAGTCCAGGACCGTGCTTCCAACTTCGCACTGTTTCATTGTCTCCAAGACCTCTTTGAGGAAATAGGCTGGAGCATCCTTGTGAAGCGCAGCAAAAAGGCAGAAATGAGACTACCAAATCCAAATGATTTCTTCCATCAGGTTCCCATTGGGTTTCCATCTCAGTTTCCTCAAGTCTTGTTGCCAAGGAGTGCAGGATCTCATCAGCAATCTGCTCCAACTCCTGCCGCTGGAAAGGGGATTCGAGAGGCGCATGGTGGTCAGGGTTGGCCATGGGCCATGGTGAAGGCATCAGGCCTTGCGTGAAGCGGTCGTGAAGCCATGATTCTTTGTTGTGAAGCTCTTCACCTGACCTCAGTGCGAACCAACCCTATCTCTTTCTTTCTTTCTTTCTTTTCTCCCTCTCTCTCTCTCTATCCAGGCTTTTGCCTTGGTTTTCTGAGTTGTCTTCAACCACAGGACTAGGACAAGCACACCCGTGAATAAGACCTTTTGGACAAGGAGCGCAGCATCATCAAAACTTCTTGAGGCGTTGCATCGTAGGTTGCAGCAAGAAACCGCCAAGCAATTGGCATGCATTGGTCCTCACAGGCTCCGCATTTTTTGGACAAGGTGCCCACTCGCTTGGCATTTTTCCAATCGGCACAACAATTTGTCGCATAAGCATCATGCTTGATTAAGTATCATTACATAGATTCCTTGCTTTCAGTTGTGAGCATTTTTCTGCCTCCAGAAGTGTACTGAACCCATGTGTAAAGGTGGATGAAGACAAACTTTTTGCTCTGCATGGCTCTCAGTAGCTTCTTGTCACGAGCTAAGAGCACAAAGGCAAACAAAGGCAAAGGATGACATGTTACAGTACCATTGCATTACCACGATTCGTTTCAGTTCTTGATCTTTCATGCAAGATCCACCTTAAAGACTTTGCATCACACCTTTGTTTAAGATTCTAAGATGTTCTGCTCCTGTTTTGCCGTGGTTTATCATTTCATGAGGAGTCTTGCAGCACACAGGTTGGTCTGACAGTGGCCATTTGTGATGCTGCCTTCACTATGACGTCCGCAACATTGCCCACATGCTATTTACATCATCGACATGCCTGTGCAAATAGGAGTGTGACATGTATTGAAATGTGTATATAAACAATTGTAAATACACATGTGCAAATGACACAAAATGTGCAACTGTTGCAGCTTGTCAACTCGTCTTGAAGGCGTCAAGGCTTCACCATCCTCCAGGGCCTCCGCCTCAATTAACTCCTCACCTCTGAGCAGCAAGTCCTGCGAGTGCTGAGTCTCTCAGTTGCTAAAATCTGCTGTCGTGAGGTTATTTTTTCTTCCCATGTGCAGATTCTTGTTTTTCTCGATTTGAACTAAACACGCGTGCACACAAATGATCACACTGGATGCCATGGACGTTTCCTTGGGACTTTGGAAGCGTCGCGGAATCTCGTACTCTTGACGGGGTATTGGGCCTGCAGCAATGCGTGAGCGCCGTTACCGCTAGTTGTACCATGTAGTCACTGCACAGTTCATGGCATCCGTTCTGAAGCAAAACTCAGAACTCGCCACATTTTCCCATCTACTAGACGACTTAGAGCAGTTTTGGAAGCAGTCTTGTTGAGTTTGTGCCTTCTGCACTTGGATGGGCAACCTTTGAGCAAGTACGCCAGCAACATTCGTGCTCGAGAGCGGGATTCATCAATGTCTTGCCCTTGACTATTCACCATCCCAAATGCCAAGAAACGTCGAAATACATTGTATCCTCGAAAGCCTCGACAACCGCATATTGAAGAGGCAGGTCTTTTGCCTCACAGTAGGCAAATCGCGGTGCCCAAATGGTACATTATATTATACACATGCTGCGTCGCAGTGGTTCCGTCTGGCCAGTTGCTCCGACTGTCGTGGAAAGTTTTTTCTATCTGCCTCTTCGTTGGCTGCATGAGCGGCCATCAGCCAGGGCCTCTTGACCACCCATCAAACTGATACTGATCACACTTGAGTCAGACTTCAGTTCCCACACTGTGTCACAGCTACCGCACTCCAAAAAATCATCTAAGCCTCCTGAAGCTCTTTGAGATTTTGTTGCCGGCAGCAAGTCGTAATCGAAGCTCCAGTGGCACCCTGTGTCAATTCTGCTGTTCAATGATCATTATGATTCATACAACATAGATACTTTTATCATGCATTGACCATCAAATATCCACAGGTTCCTGGAGACACGATGATGGCTGCAGCTGGCCTCAGCGGGTCCACTTCGACAGGCGGAACTGGAAGCATTGCTTGACCTGGTGCAATCTGAGTTGATGTGGCAAAGTGAAAATTGGGCTACACTGGGCAGAGAAAAAAATTCCAACAGAAGCAGGCATGACATGACAGGACATGTAAAACACAGTCATGAGTCATGACACATGGACATGACTGGGTGAGAGATCAACGAAAATTACGCTCTGGTGGTAGTGGTGGTAGTAGTAGCAGTGGTAGTAGTAGTAGTAGTAGTAGTAGTGGTAGTAGTAGTCGTCGTCGTCGTCGTGGTGGTAGTGGTAGTGGTAGTGGTAGTGGTAGTGGTAGTAGTAGTAGTAGTAATGGTAGTAGTAATGGTAGTAGTAATGGTAGTAGTGGTGGTAGTAGTATGCCATCTACCTTGGACCACCTGACCGTACCACCCACCCTCAATTAATTAAAAAAGTAATCCAGGTGGTCACACCCTCTGTGCAGAAATTAATTGGCAAGGTGTCACACGGGTTCAATTATTTTTGTCGTTTCTGTGTGTTTTTCATTCAGGAATTGTGACGACATCTGGCTGTAGAATTCCGCGCAAAATCACAGCTTATTTATCCTCATGGCGACTCAGGTCTTGCTCGCATTTTCTTTGGAGGAAAAAATGGAGGAAAATATAGGAAAATGGGTTAGCATTTTTCTTTGCAAATCTGGGAACCCCAAAAACAACACCCTCGCAAAAGGTCTGAAGGGCATGAGTAAATCTTACAAAAACCTTTGAAAATCCTAGAAATCCAGCGGAAAACGTTACAAAATCTAAGAAAAACCAAGGGCACTGGCAGGGACCAGGCCGCGACCAGCCCGGGATTCGAGCCCGGGACCATTTAGGGACCGTGCTTATTTTCCCGCGCGGGTGGAGAGTGTTCCCCAATCCCCAGTAAGAAGCAAACCAATACAAATCTTGGCTACTTTTCGTCACTGCTACAAGGCTCCGGAGGGGTAGGGGAGGTATAGCCTTAGCTTTAGCCTTAATCATAGCCTTAGCCTTAGCCTTAATCATAGCCTTAGCCTTCATCAACAGTCACGCCTGACCCCACGAGTGGGGTCGGCGTATATAAGATGTCCTATAATACACTTAGATAAAAAGAATGCAGAATCATTCCAGATCATTCGTTGTTTGGCTGGGGATCGCTGGATATCGCTGGGGTGGGTGAGGTCGACCTTACTGGGGGGGAGTTTTTGTGTGGGTTCATTTTGTGGTGGAAGAGGGGTCGGCCCACCCCAAGGGGTGGTACAGTGGTCAACCCACCACAAATTAATGTTTTTCAGGCGCCATTCTGTGGATTTGTTTTGTGGTGGAAGAGGAGTCGACTCACCACAAGTGGTGGTATAGCACCCCAAATTAATTTCTTTCAGGTGTCATTCTGTGGATTTGTTTTGTGGTGCCTCACTAGTCAACCACAAAAGATTAATTTTGAATGGACAAACAACTCTAGCATAGCGTTCTCTAATGTTCTCTACACCAACCAGAAACTGACCTTCTGCTTGGGAGGCTGCACCCACGAGAATGTTTGAGCGATCCTTTGATATGAAGCAGATCGCCAGCAAGGCCTTAGATACAGTATGCCTTCTTGGAAGCTGCTGCAGAATTGGCCAGAATGCCGGAACCATCAGGACACAGCTTGAGGAGTGGTGGTGTGATGTCGGCAAGGAGGCACTATGGGGAACAGATCCATGGTTGGATTGCGACCCAGAGGATCGGACGCCATAGATGGAACTTCCAATGGCGTTGATGAAGAGATTCCACCCGAGAAAGTTGAAGAGGCGGAATTGCTTCAAAGCTTGGAGTCAACTGCTCAGATGGTTGCCGCGAAAACAGAAATGGATGATATCAAAATTGGTCCACCCACTGGCTGCAGATTCATTCAACTTACATGCACAGACTCTGGAAATACGGCCAGGAGCCCCTAGTAGCGATGCCAGGAGCCCCTAGTAGCGTCCTTGCTCCTGGTAGCGACGCCAAGAGCCCCTAGTAGCGTCCTTGCTCCTAGTAGCGATGCCAGGAGCCGCTAGTAGCGTCCTTAACTTAATTTTGCGTGGGCTGTAGCAGTGTTGCCACCCCCATGTCACAAATTAATTTGGGTGGGTCACACATCCAGCTTGAAAAATAATTGGTCAATGTTGATACCCACCTCTTCTGGACTGTCAGAAAAAACTAATCACCAAAAAATAATCCATACACACACCCCACCCTCGATTAATATACCTAAGGTAGATGGTATGTAGTAGTAGTAGTAGCAGTAGTAGGGGTAGTAGTAGTAGTAGTAGTAGTAGTAGTAGTAGTATAGAAGTAGAAGTAGCAGTAGAAGTAGTAGTAGTAGTAGTAGTAGTAGAAGTAAAAGGAGAGGTAGAAAAAGAAGTAGAAGTCGCCGTCGTCGTCTGGAAGTAGAAGTAGAAGCAGTAGTAGTAGTGGTGGTGGTAGTAGTAGTAGTAGGAAGGGAGAGAAGTAGTAGTAGTCGTCGTCGTAGTAGTAGTCGTCGTCGTAGTAAGTAGTAGTAGTAGTAGTAGCAGTAGTAGTAGTAGTAGTAGTAGTCGTAGTCGTAGTCGTAGTCGTAGTCGTAGCAGTAGTAGTGGTAGTGGTAGTGGTAGTAGTAGTAGTCGTAGTAGTAGTAGTCGTCGTAGTAGTAGTGGTAGAGGTAGTGGTAGCGGTAGTAGTAGTCGTAGTAGTAGTAGTTGTTGTAGTAGTGGTAGTTGTAGTAGTGGTAGTAGTAGTAGTCGTCGTAGTCGTAGTCGTGGTAGTAGTAGTAGTAGTAGTAGTAGTAGGAGTAGTAGTAGTAGTAGTCGTAGC
>CAXAMN010017668.1:82769-94761 GCA_963970005.1 Durusdinium trenchii
GGGGGGTGGGGTGGGGGGTGGGGGGTGGGGGGTGGGGTGGGTTGCAGTTAGCAATCAGACAGTGCAGACTAGTCGTAGCGATGGCCTCCAACCTACTAGCTCTGACACGCGTTCCGAAGCGATACCGTTCCCGCGTTCCGAAGCGAACTATTTTCTGCGTTCCGAAGCGACTCCCTCGCCTCTCACTTGCACGTTGTGTAGTTGTCTCTATCGGAGGTAGGGCAACACGCTCCCCTCATGTTTCACACATGAGACGTCCGAGTGCGAGAGGTAGTATAGAGTTATACTCTGGTGCAGTGAAAACACAAAAGCAAACAAAGCTTTGACCCAAACAAATTTTTCAAGGCGATGCTTACAGGTTTGTGCAATGTGTGCGTTCATGCCCCTTCCCCAGAACCCCCCTCTCTCTCTCTCTCACTACGACAAGATAAGTAGAAGGCAAAACCTTCTTCGGAGACATTTTTGTCCCACAGCACAGCCTGTGGCTCCAAATCCTTCAGCAGAGCCTCGCGCAGCTGCAAAAGTGGGTTGCTGCCAAAACACGAAAATCGCAACGTTCTTGACACTTGGCCGGGCCCTCATTTCGCGCGAGGGGCTTGCCGGAAACCAGTTGAAATCGCAATATTCAGACAGTTTTTGGACGCTTGGCACGCGTTGCGTGCGAGAGGGTTGCCGCGGACCAGTTGAAATTGCAACGTTCCCGCAGTTTTGCACTTGACCCTCATCGCAAGGGTTGCGTTTCGTGGTGACTATCGGCACCACCCCGGCCTAAGCAAGAAAGACAGACAAACAAGAACAAGAAAAACAAGAAAAAGAACATACTGTAAAAGAAAAGAAAGACAAGAAAGACAGATAGACGCGAGAGAGAGAGAGAAACAGAAATTCAAATGTGAAGATGCGCCTGTCTCGATATGATTCGATATGTACGGATGTCAAGATGTGTGAGATGTAAAGTGTGTGAAGATGTACAGGTGTAGAAGACGCAACTCTGGGTCTGTGTAGATTGTAAATGCAAGTTGTGATGATATGTAGTAGTGCTCCTGCTTGTTTAGAAAACCTTTCGTTCAGGCGCTCTCGGGAACTGTTTGGGGTCTATGCTATGCTGGCGTAGGTGTATACAACTGTATATATCTGTATATACAGTCTTTTTAATTTGGGAGGTGTCTGAGTCTAAATTGAAATCGTTATATCATTCCTTATTACTGATCCTTTTTGTACATCTTTATTTGGTCCACCTTTTCATCTTTTTATTTCTTTGATTGATTTGATCCAAGTTGTGTGACTGCTTGTGACCATCTGAGACCTTCTGTGGCTCAGCAAATTCTAACGGGCTCGAGTCGTCTGGGGCCTGCGCTGCCTTGAAAGCGCAGTGCCTGGGCGGACGCAGCTTCTCCAATGTGAGCACTTCGCTGACTCATTTCTTTGGTTGTTTGCGATATGGTGATCATTCAGATTCAAATCGGCAAAATAAGGATGATCCAGACTCAATCCTAACACGTTTGAGCAGTCTTTGGGGGCCCGCAGAGAGATAGTCTTTAGGGTGGCCGAAATGATCTTCCCAGTCCCTGTCGGTTGCCTGCGGCATGGCGCCAAAGGCACATCCTGTCCTTGCTGTCCTAGGAAGAGCCCTGCAACCGGTGTTGCTGAAATTGCACCTTGCGTCTTGATATCTCAGCACTACGGCCACAATGTCTCACAAATGGCAGAATTGTCCTGGAATGCTGGTGGCCTAGAGGAGGTGAAGGATCCATGTCGTCAACGGCCCTGTGTTTAGTCTTGCAGTCCGTTTCGTGCCAAGGTCTTCAGAACCAGAAAGCAAAAATAAAAATGCGAAGCTCTGATCCGATGTCTTGAAACACTTTAGCAAATGCTGCGGACAGCGCCACATCTGGACAAACTTAAGCGCTCTCTTGCGCCAACGCGCACAGGTCATGTTAATGTGAACAGTAAACGGCATCATTCAGAACCACTTCATGTCATGCAACTGGATCTTCTCTCTTTGCTGTTGTCCAATGCGACCAGGCAGTCCCTTCAGGACTGAAGCTGGCACCTGTACACCCGAGAGCGGGAACCCAAATTGAAAGCAGTCTGCTTCCTCTGCAACGTCAACTCCATGCGGGTGATTGGCGGCTCTTGAATCAGGGGAAAATCCCGTCTTGTTGGACTCGGCTAGGTCAGAACATGGTCGCGTAGCAAAACCTCCTCTATGGCAAGCTTCTCTGCCCATGACATTTGGAAGGGGGCGTTCCTCATCTATTGGATTCTTTTGACCCTTCTGCGCCGAAGCCACGCACTTTGGGCCGCTCCATGCTCAGAATGCTGGCTGTTGGCTTTGGACCTGCCCGGGCACTGCTGGTGTTCGCGCGGAGTATTTTCTGACACACACAAGCGCGGCGTGAGCGTGTAAAGTTTATTCCTGAATCATGTCTGGGCATGAAAGGTGAACTTGGATTTACTTAAGGAACCGGGAAAAGTCTCCAGAAGGGGGATTCATCCATAGGGTGAAAGCAAAACATACTGTGACCTTCAGGATAACTAGGCGAACGTAACACATGAAACAGCCAAAACATTGCAACACCCAAATGGTCACCTGGCACAAACCTGACCAGGAAGACGGACCTACAGCAACATATGACTGCACGATGAACATTACTATTACTAGCAACGAGGAATAAAAGGACCGGATAACCCCACATGTTAAGGTTGTGAGAACTAGCAACGAGAAGTAGAGACTGAGACGGTAAAAGTGAATGAGATGAGTGACGCGTGATGAGTGGTGTGTGATGAGTCGTGTGTGATGAGTGGTGTGTGAAGAGTGGTGTGTGATGTGCTACAGCCACTTCAAGACAATCCCAAGAACACGTACTGAGCTCCAAACCTTGCTGACATCGTCATGATAGTGCGCACCACCGAAACGGCTGCAATGCCACAGAAAGAGAAGACTGATAAGAAGGACGGAAAGATACTGGACGATCAAAGTGGATGAGATGAGTGGTGTGTGACGAGTGGTGTAAGATGAGTAGTGTGTGACGAGTGGTGTGTGAAGAGTGGCGTGTGATGAGTGGTGTGTGATGCGTGGTGCCTCCCTTTCGACTTCGCTGCAGTTCACACGTGCGCTGCTGTACATATGCGGCAGTCACAGGCAATGTCGAGGCACTGCCATGCAATTAGTTCACCAAGCGCTGTGCCTGCCACACAAACGGGCGCCGGCCCAGTGGCGACCACGCGCTCCGGGAGGCTCTGTGTGCTGCGCCTGCTGGCATCAACAAAATGCTGTCAGCCTCCAGGTCCAGATTGACCAAAATCTCACAGCTGCCCTGCAAGGTCAAAGTCTGGCGTCCGTAAGTCTTTAGAATCGCCCACTGCACCAATGCCCCAGTTTGTCATCACCGCAAGTTTGTGGACAGCGCTTGCTTCTCTATTGGTTCTGGTTGTCTTTCCGCCCTGGCAGATCCCCTGAAGAGTTCGACCGCGTGCAAGACTTCCACGAGCAGAATGCAAACATCATGCGTGCTTGACTGCGCAATGTGGAGGCCCGAGGGTCTCGGCGGCGCCAAGTTGTCTTGTCGAAATGATAGAAGTGGTGCTTTGTGTTTGCAATAAGGAGAAAAACAATCTCGAGAAAAGGGGCCGCATACTTCGTATATAATTACACAGGATGAGTTTACGCAGGAAGATGCGGGAAAAGTATCGTACGTTGACTTGGCCCTTACACGAAGCTCGACTGGACAAGCTCTGCGTAAGGACCGTGGACTTTCGCGGAGCACGGGGGCAAAAACGCGAACACCGAACGACGTTGAGTTTTATCCTCCCTGTGAGGGCCCCGGACTTTGCCGGGGTCCTTACGCAATCGCCGCTGCGTTAGCGCACCCGCCGTACTTGGCCCCAGGAGTTTCAGCGTTTGATAGGAGTTTCCTGGTGTGAGAACAGCGTCGAAGCAAAAGATATATCGCGATATATCGAGTGATTTGCAAAGCATTGGGTCATTCGGAGTTGGGCAGACTTGATGAAGATGTGGCCGGGAGAGGCCGTGCCCAAGCTACGACAGGGCTGCAACGACAGCAGGGGCCTTGTGTCTCTTCATGAGAGGCACTGCATTGCATTCTCACGCCCACGGGCATGTGTGTTGGAATTCGTTTGGAGGCTCCTTGGATAGGAGCAAAGACGGACAAACTTCATGAAATATGCTGTCAAAACGTTGGGATACCACTGCTACACGCGAGTCCTGACCAGGAAGCATTGTGGGTTGCCTCAGTCCAGGCCTCGAGTTTACATTGTCGCCATGCAGGCCGATTCCCAGCGCAATGCGTTCAAATGGCAAAAGAAAATTGAATTGCCCAACAAAGCCCTAAGCATTGCTTGGACTCGGACACCAGCGAAGTGGGTCAGGAGGTGTTACCATTGCCCCTTATGAAGCGAAATATGGCATGGACAACGTTCCGCAGAAGGGGTGCATCCTAGTCCTAGACGTGCGCGCGCGCGGCTACTGCGTCCCAAAGTTGAAAAGGCGGCTGCAAGTCGCAAAACTTTGGAATCTTCAGGTGTTCCGAAGAAATCGATTACGATGATGGCAAGACAAACATGTGACAAGCCTTGAACGATTCAGTGTCCATCAGCGTGATTGGAGAAAAGCGCCCCTTGCTGCTTTGTATTCGATTGGGGCGATGGGTCTGGGTAGGAAAAGCGATTAAAACTGTGGCAGTGACCTGGCGGGGACGAGCGAACCAGCGGTCTTACTATGAGGTCTGCCGTATTGAGTTTTCAGTTTGGGCAGTTGTCACTTGCTTGGACAAATGATGCTGCTCGAAAATTGGAATGGAATTCCACATCAAACTCGTAACACCACTGGCAGAATTAGGGGGCAACGCGTGAATGCAAACTTGCTGCCCGTTTTGGTACAACATATAATATGTCGCCCAAGGGGGCGAAAGCGGATTTGGCGGAGGGCGTGATGCCGAACTGGTCCAGGTGATTCCAGGTAGAGGTTTTCCAACGCAAAAACAAGGCAACTTGCAATAACCAAATATAATAGGGTCAACAAGCCGACAAACACACTTCGTCATGTGGAACTGAGTCTACGAGGCAGAGTCCGAATACAGAATTAATTATAGGATATTATAGGCAACGAGGCAACGAGAATGATATCAAGGAATTCTTTTGCCTTTTCGCCTGACCGCTGCCGAAGCTTCAAAGAGAGCTAGAAAGGCAAAAGAAAATTGCCAAGCCTAAGCAGTGAAACAACAAATAAAAGGCAATTTCTGAGGGAAATTGCAAAAAAGAGCAACTGCAAGCACCTCTGAAGAAAGCTACGGTGGACGCCACCACGAGCAGTGCTTCACATGATGTCAACTTGTTGTACTATGTTGTACTACCATGCAGCGCAAGAGGATATACGTGCTATACCGCTGAAGCATCTCGGGCCCAAGCTTGCGGAAGAAGCTGCTTTACCCATTACAGAAAATACCACGATTGGGAAGGTGGCAGCCGAGCAGCCAAGGCACGTACATGTGCGTCATCAACCTGTCTAGGTTGGACTTTGCTCGCTCGAGCTGCCCCCCGCCAGCCATCTTGATTCCTGAAAGACCTTCACTTGATGAGCCTGTCAAATCTGCCAGCAAATCGCAATTTACCCATCAAAGTTCCCCAACTGGTCGGTCAGTAAGTTGGTTGCTTTGGGGGCTTGAAAAGGTCGAAAGAATGGGGCGTGTTCGAGCCCTAAGAACACCAAAGAAAGAAAGCTGAAAGAAACACCAGCCCTGCAGGTTGAAAACTGGTTCCGCGCCACCATGCCGCTTCATGGTGGTGCTGGCTGCTGCGGGATATCCATGGTCGTGTGCGGTTTGGAGCTTGGGTGTTAGGGCCGCTGCAAGGCGCCGCTCCACTGGAACTGGGCACGTGCTGCGAGATGTCCATGGGCGTGCTCGGGGGCCACTGCAGGGCTGCTGCTGCTGCTGCTGCTGCCCACAAATATGTTTGCCATTTGGGGTCTATAATCCCGAGTACCTATTAAAAAGCACCCCCCAACGGAAACTCCTAAATACGGCGTATATATGTATTTAAATTGCCGCTGTTTAAAACCGCTACTAGACTACCAACATGGTCAACTTTGGCTGAGTTTTTTCAAAAACAACCCTAACTGCCCAGCAGGTTTTCCTTCCCCCAATGGCACGGATGCACGCAAACGCACTTGCCACCGAGGCCGCGCAAAACGGCATGGCATAGCAACATCACCTTTCGAAAGCTTTAGTTGTTAGTCTAATGAAGAATCATTATCTTAATAAAGGTTTTTGTCGAGGGAGAAGGAAACCCCTTCGATCTGGAGTTTTGATACGCGTTTAATAACGGATATTGACATTTGTATAACACTTTCCTGGGTGACTTTTCGGTTTTGAAGCTCTTCCCAGGTTTCTGCATGAAATCTGCACTTCAAGCTTCACAAAGCGCTGTGCCTGCCAGGAAATCTGCTTTTATATGTAATCAATGATTATTCACAAGGATCCTCCCCCTGACCCTATTTTGGACAACCCCTATTTCAGCCCTATCAAAAATGATTCACCCAAATTACTTACAGTAAAACAAGGGGGGGGCCCGTGCTTTTAATAAATGGAAGGGAGTACTGGCATGATTGATACAAAAATATACAGCAGCAAAAACTTCACCCAAAAATGCTCACATTGTCAGTGCCTCAAGACCTCATCCTGGAAACTCAAAGGCGTCTCATCCTCGTCCGCTCGCAACCTGGAAGCAAAAAATGCCCCTGCTTCTGACGCATTAATCCGAGCAAGTGCAGCAAGCCTGAGCCAAGCGGGTTTCTGCCAGCTTCATGCGCTCTAGATCCTCGCGCTCGATCTTGCTCAAAGCCTGAAACAAAACCAGAGTATATACAATATGAACTGGACCTGTTATATAATCCGATTCTGCCTTGTGAAAACAGGCGTGAAGTAAGCAAACATGCCACCTCATTGCGAGCACGGAGAAGTGCTTGTCGCCTGGAGCAGGTTGACAGCTCAACCTGATCTGTCCCTACATCAAATCTCTGTCAGTGACTAGTGACTACAGTATAGGAGCAGCTTGCGTTTCAATGGATCACTCCGGGCCGTAACTGTGCAAGAACTGCTTTTGCAGTCCGGGCCTGAATGATGGCAATCCATCAAAGCTGGCTTTCAGCAGTTCGTTATGCTCCACCATGCTCCTCTGTACCAGGCAAGTGTTTTGAATTGCCTGTGTGCCCAAGCTGGCATTCAGGACCTTGGCCAACCTTTTGCTCGCTCCATCACCTGAGTGACATTCGGCATCTTCAGCCTCGCCCTCGTATCTCAACAGCACCCCGATCATCCCTGATCCATTATACTTTGCAGCTGTGCTGCCACGTCAAAGCTTTGACACTTCATGATTTCCTGCTCGACCCGCTTGAAGATGCCAATGGCAATGCGGAAAAACACCTGTGACACATGCAATGCAAGTGAACACATTCCCCAAATTTGTTCAGGGTCAGGCCCCTGCACCTTGAAGCCTTCGAAAAAGAGCGTGTCCCAAACACGCAGCACAGTAGAAATGGGCAGGCTTTTGGCAAACCAGGTCAGGAACCATTCTGAGCCTGCAGCCAGGCAATGACAAGAACCAAGTTCAATGCCACAGCAACCGAATCAAGTTCCCTCGAATGGGTGTCGGGCAAATCGACAGCAAGTCGACGTGCAATCGATTTAGCTCTTTGGCCACCTTGGACGAAACATGTAGAGTCCAGCTCGGAAGCATCCATTTCAGCTTGGCAAGAAGCTGAGGGTAGCTGAGCCGGGCTCTTTTGGGCAATATGCTTGCAGGAAGGATGCTAAAACTTGCATATCTGCACGGAGTAGTACCATGCCTGCAGCCGTTACCCCAAACATGGGGATGCGGCGTGCAATTAATAAAGCATTCATTCACAAAACTGTGAGAATCCGGATCAACATCCACACTGTCTGCACTAAAGCAACGGCCAGGTACAAAAGCGCCTACCATGCTCAAGTTATCCTCTCCAAAAGGTGTTCTCTTGAAACCTTTGACCTAACATGCCCAAGCCCAAGCCTTCTGTATAGTAGCTCTCCACGCCCAAAGCATCAAATGCACAAACCAATGTCCAAAACGCCTGCTCCTAGTGCCCACAAAAAAACACTTGAGGCGACGGAGGTGGATGAAAGGTAGAGGTTGGAAGATTTTGAGCAGGAGCAAGCAGCCAGCAGCAGGAGCAGCAGCAGGATGGTGGCCATCACTTGACTTTCCAGCAATAGAGGACGGTGCAGGTTTCACCTTGGCTGCCTGCACAATACGCGGTGGAGGTTTCCTTCCTACTGGTTGAGTAGGAGCCTGCTCCATCTTAGGTGTCACTGATTTTGGTTCCTCAGCGGCTGGTATGTAGATATGCTGAACATTTTTGCCTTTCCGAATCTTACGGGTAGGTGTAGCGCCCGCTTTGACAGGGTTTCGAGTGCTTGGGATGGGGACATGTACTAATGAATTTGAGCCTTGTCAACTGTGCCCTTGCCTTTCATCAGTGCATTCATGATGCTTGTTTTCTTGCTCTGTGTGTCCACACTCATAGGCAAGAACATGCAAACTACGTCTCGAGATCGAGCGCTCAGTCATATGTTCAGCCACTTTCTTTAGCTTTAGCACTCGCTCGGGCTGCTGCCGCCAAAGAACCTTGACCTGACGATCCACTTCCGGTTCTTGAGCAGGGGGGCAGTTTAGTAGTCACATGTTTCCCTGGCGCGTCTAGGCAAGGGACAGCATCATAGACACCATACTTTTTCAGTCGGTCAAGCTCCTTACCGCTCTCTTCTGTCCACTTCTGGTCAGTCCACTGTCCGGATGACCACTAGTCCCGGCAAGGGTTGCCCATGGTTGCCCAAGCTCTCTTCGGGCTACAGTATTCACATCCGCATGACTGTCAACAAGAAGTTGAAGCACATCGGGGCCTCCCTTGGTCCCTCACGGTGATGGCAGCGGACTGCCTCGTCCAGCGATTCCCGCCTGCTTGGCGGTCGTATTTCAGCATCGTAGCCGGCAAGGTCCTTGGTTCTGGAAGGCCTCCACCAAATCCAGGTTCGATGCATCTCAAAACATCGCAAACGGGAATCATGAAGCTTCGTCGTCGGATGGTCCGACACTTTTGGACGCAGCTTCGCGTGCCCATTTTCTGGCGTCTCTCGCCCCGCTTCTTGCGCCTACTGGCTGGCAACGGCTCCATGTACAAGACCATTTCACCAAACATAGCACATCTGGCACAGGTCCTCAAAGCAAGTCTTCCCACTGGCTTTCACATGGAAGCGGTGGTGCAGCCAAGCCAAATGACGAATAAGCCACGACCAGATCAACATGGAAGAATCAAGCTCGAGCCCCTTCAGCTCCGAAGCGATGCGGATGCTGGCTGCGAACAATATGGCCCTCTCTGCGCACCCTTTGGCCTGGGAGGAGTGCACAAGGGCCTTGTGTCCCCACTGTTTCTTGACAGCGGCAATGCGGAGCTTCTTTTGTGAGGGGGGGCGAATGTCGCATATGCATGCAGGATCAGTGCTGGGAAGAACTTAGGTGATCCCTACTAGTACCCTACGACCATCTTTGTCCGAGCTAGCTGCGTCAAACCAGTCCTCAAGCGAGATTCGGCTAAGGTTAAACTAGGCTCACCTAAATACATCCAACCCGAAGTGCAGACGGTCTTTTCCATGGCCCCGGACGACGCTTCGCACCGCGGCCTTGAGCGTGCGTCAGGTCATGCAAGACCTGTTCCACGTCAAGCGGAGGAGTGCGAGTGCTGAGCTGCGGCGGGGTTCGCCCGCAACTTGGATTTGTCACCCCAAACCAGGCCACCAAGCAGCTTCAAGCGATCTTTCAGGTCGGCAACACGGCTGTTCTTGTTCAAAGACGGTGGCTCAGGAACGTCCACTGCCAGCCCTTGGCACCTTCTTGTCTGGGCCCTTCGTTTGGAACTCTCTGGTCGCAAGCCATCCGGCTCCAAGCACAAGCTCCGATGCTAGCTCCTCCAGTCCAAACCTTTCTGGACGGAACAGCTCATCCCTGGGATGAATGTGGTGTCTTGTCACTTTTCGCTTGTCTGCGGAGACTTCCAAATGGTTTTCCTCTTTAACTCCAGCGACGAAAGTCCACCCATCCTGTGCCACCATGGAGGCATGCCAACAATTGCGCCAGTTCGATTGTGATGGTTTGCCTGCCTTTGGTCGTCCGTCTTTCCAGTACCCTTTCCTTTGGCTTGCTATTCTTCCTTCCTGGCTTTCTTCTTCTGACAGGCATGGCCGTTTTTCAGTTGTCAGCTTTTCGTTCTTCTTCGATGTGGCACCTTCACGCTCTGCAGTCTCCTCAAACAACTGGGACCTTGGATGAAGGAGGTGACCGGGCGCGAGGCCGTTTGGAAGGAAGTGGACTTGGTGAAGATGGCGAAGGCTCAGGAAGAAGAAGACTGGGAAGATTGAGGCCAATCAGCTGAGTTTGGGATCGGACTGCTGGATTCAGGATCGTCCTTGGCAGCTGGTTCAGCTGGGCAAGCCATGGACTTCTGGGTGAGGCTTTTGGTAAGCTTTGCTCATGGCTAATTGCATACGTCTACCTTAGGCACACTCTTGGATTGGCCCAAGGTTTCGAAAAACAGTGAGCGTGCGACAGCCGTTGGGCACCAAACCTGTCTCGGGACTTTGGTTATGCTTCTCCAGGAGTGTGTCCGTTCTACCAGCGTTCTCATGGTTTGTGCTTGGGCCGTGTTTGCGCTTCAACTGTGTGCGGGGTGTGTTGGTAGGTTGGCTTCTTACTTCTACAGGGTTGTGCCTGCTGCGTGGTGCTGGTTTGTTCGAGCCAGTCATGAAACTCGTAGAATGAGAACCGCTTGCCGCTTGAACAATTTTAGACAATGCAATTCCTACCTGTGCAGCACAAATCAAAATATAACGTATGGCTCAACAAGGGGGTGAACTCAACTGACAATTGGAAACTGGCGCGCAGGTTCTACGTCGTCAAACACGGCAAAGAAACACAAGGACCCAAACTCCAAGCAAAGACTACAAGGAGCAACTTAGTCATCTTAGTCGGGAAGGCTCACCACCTTTGGGCCTCACTAAGCCAAACATATTGTCGGTTAATGAAGCACTTTTTCTAGCAAGCTGGCCACCAGCAAAAGAATGGGATCTGACCCTGGCCACTTCAGGCAGCAAGCACCAAAAAACAAGATCAAACCCACGAACCCGAATGCAAACACGATCGAAAAACTACATATGTCCAAATGACACTCTTGTAGGACACTCTTGTGGAACACTCTTCTGGGACACTCTTGTAGGACACTCTGGTGGGTCACTCTTGTAGAACACTCTTGTGGGACACTCTTGTAGGACACTCTTGTGGGACACTCTTATAGGACACTCTTGTGGGACACTCTTCTGAGACACTCTTGTAGGACACTCTTGTGGGTCACTCTTGTGGGACAGTCTTGTGGGAAACTCTTGTGGGACACTCTTGTAGGACACTCTCGTGGGACACTCTTGTGGGACACTCTTGTAGAAAACTCTTGTAGGACACTCTTGTAGAACACTCTTGTGGGACACTCTTGTAGAAAACTCTTGTGGGACACTCTTGTGGGACACTCTTATAGGACACCCTTGTGGGACACTCTTGTGGGACACTCTTGTAGGTCACTCTTGTAGGACACTCTTGTGGGTCACTCTTGTAGGAAACTGTTGTGGGACACTCTTGTAGGACACTCTTGTGGGACACTCTTGTAGGACACTCTTGTGGGACACTCTTGTGGGACACTCTTGTAGGACACTCTTGTGGGACACTCTTGTAGGACACTCTTGTGGGACACTCTTGTAGGACACTCTTGTAGGACACTCTTGTGGGTCACCCTTGTAGGAAACTCTTGTGGGACACTCCTGTAGGACACTCTTGTGAGACACTCTTGTGGCACACTCTTGTGGGACACTCTTGTGGGACACTCTTGTGGGACACTCTT
>CAXAMN010017668.1:104761-119962 GCA_963970005.1 Durusdinium trenchii
CATCATACACCACTTATCACACACCACTCATCATACACCACTCATCATGAACCACTGGTGAGATGACTCAGATTTCGTGGCAGGCGCAGCACTTTGTGAACCTCCATGTGCAGATTTCGTGGCAGGCACAGCACTTTGTGAACCTCCATGGCAAGATTTCGTGGCAAGCGCAATACTTTGTGAACCTCCAGGTGCAGATTTCGTGGCAGGCGCAGCACTTTGTGAACCTCCATGTGCAGATTTCGTAGCAGGCACAGCACTTTGTGAACCTCCATGTGCAGATTTCGTGGCAGGTACAGCACTTTGTGAACCTCCAGGTGCAGATTTCGTGGCAGGCGCAATACAAAATGCGTTTTGGAGAGATAGCGGAAGCACGAAATGCTGGATTTTTCAATAGAACCGGTGGCTTCAAACCTGGCAAGTCTAGCTCTGCGGAACGACGGGTGCGAGATGGTCTCGGGTCATGCTCGGGCATGGTCGGAATCGTCCCTCCATTGGGATTAGAATTTTCACTTGTTTCTTGAAGCGCAGATTTCGTGGCAGGCACAGCACTTTGTGAACCTCCATGTCCAGATTTTGTGGCAGGTGCAGCACTTTGTGAACCTCCAGGTGCAGATTTCGTGGCAGGCGCAACACTTTGTGAACCTCGAGGTGCAGATTTCGTGGCAGGTGCAATACTTTGTGAACCTCCAGGTGCAGATTTCGTGGCAGGCACAGCACATTGTGAACCTCCAGGTGCAGATTTCGTGGCAGGCGCAGCACTTTGTGGAGCTCCATGTGCAGATTTCGTGGCAGGCACAGCACTTTGTGGAGCTCCATGTGCAGATTTCGTGGCAGGCACAGCACTTTGTGAACCTCCAGGTGCAGATTTCGTGGCAGGTGCAGCACTTTGTGAACCTCCATGCGCAGATTTCGTGGCAGGCACAGCGCTATGTGAACCTCCATGTGGAGGTTACGTGGCAGGCACTGCTGAGAACTGGCGACTTTCTAGTGCAACTTTAGTACGCGGAGCAATCTGTAGAGCTGGAAGCTGAAAACTGGCGACTTTCTAGTACTAAAGTTGTAGTACGCGGAGCAATCTGTAGAGCTGGAAGCTGAGAACTGGCGACTTTGTAGTACAACTTTAGTACGCGGAGCAATCTGTAGAGCTGGACTTTCTAGTACAACTTTAGTACGCGGAGCAATCTGACTGGCAAGTTTTTAGTACAACTTTAGTACGCGGAGCAATCTGTAGAGCTGGAAGCTGAGAACTGGCGACTTTCTAGTACAACTTTAGTACGAGGAGCAATCTGTAGAGCTGGAAGCTGAGAACTGGCGACTTTCTAGTACAACTTTCGTACGCGGAGCAATCTGTAGAGCTGGAAGCTGAGAACTGGCGACTTTCTAGTGCAACTTTAGTACGCGGAGCAATCTGTAGAGCTGAAAGCTGAGAACTGGCGACGTTGTAGTACAACTTTAGTACGCGGAGAAACCTGTGGAGCTGGACGCTGAGAACTGGCGACTTTGTAGTACAACTGTAGTACGCGGAGTGACTGGGGAGCTGGAGGCTGAGAACTGGCGACTTTGTAGTACAACTGTAGTACGCGGAGCAACCTGTGCAGCTAGAAGCTGAGAACTGGCCACTTTGTAGTACAACTTTAGTACGCGGAGTATCTGGGGAGCTGGAGGCTGAGAACTGGCGACTATGTAGTACAACTTTAGTATGCGGAGCAACCTGTGGAGCTGGAAGCTGACAACTGGCCACTTTGCAGTACAACTTTAGTACGGAGGAGTCATCTCTTGCGACTGAGTCATCTCTCGCTGCTGAGTCATCTCTCACGACTGAGTCATCTCTCGCTGCTGAGTCATCTCTCGCTGCTGAGTCATCTCTCACTGCTGAGTTATCTCTCGCTGCTGAGTCATCTCTCGCTCCTGAGTCATCTCTCCCTGCTGAGTCATCTCTCGCTGCTGAGTCATCTCTCGCTGCTGAGTCATTTCCCGCTGCTGAGTCATCTCTCGCGACTGAGTCATCTGTCGCTGCTGAGTCATCTCTCGCGACTGAGTCGTCTCTCGCGACTGAGTCATCTGTCGCTGCTGAGTCATCCCTCGCGACTGAGTCGTCTCTCGCTGCTGAGTCATCTGTGGTTGCTGAGTCATCTTGAGTCATCTCTCGCTGCCCACTCATCATACACCACTCATCATACACCACTCAACATACACCACTCATCATACACCACTCGTCATACACCCCTCATCATACAAGACTCATCATACATCACTCATCATACACCACGAATCATAACCCAACACTGGTTACAGTTGATTGTTTTGTCAACAGGTAAGTTTGTACTGAAGGTTGAAGTCAGGAGAGCGTGCGTTTGACTGGGGGAAACGCGTGTTTGAGAGAACCGGAACACTCCTATAGGTCAATTTGTTCTTATAGGAAACTTCCGCCGCCGGCTTGCCCGGGAACTGCTTGTAGTAGTAGTAGTAGTAATAATAATAATAAGTAGTAGTAGTAGTAGTAGTAGTAGTAATGGTAGTAGTAGTAGTAATAATAATAAGTAGTAGTAGTAGTAGTACGTAGTCGTAGTAATAGTAGTAGTACTAGTAGTAGTAGTGATAGTGATAGTAGTAGTAGTAGTAGTAGTAGTAGTAGTAGTAGTAAGTAGTAAGTAGTAGTAAGTAGTAGTAAGTAAGTAAGTAAGTAAGTAAGTAAGTAGTAGTAGTAGTAGTAGCAGTAGCAGTAGTAGTAGTAGTAGTAGTAGTAATGGTAGTAGTAGCGGTGGTAGTAGTAGTAGTGGTGGTGGTGGTGGTGGTAGTAGTGGTAGTGGTAGTGGTAGTAGTGGTAGTAGTGGTAGTAGTAGTAGTAGTAACGCGGAAGATTTGCACCCCAAACTTCCTTTGATAATGGCAGCGGTGTTTCGGCTTCTGTCTATAAGTCATTGCTTCCGAGGACTCTGGTGGCATTCTAACAGTGGCGTTTCGTCCACAAGCGGCGCTTCTAAGTTGGAATTGCCGATCCTGACGCAAAAGGGTAAAAGCCTCTTACCCTTCTGCCGGGGTCAGAGTATTCTAATTATCTTCCAGTCCGGCGGTATATATACATTTATTTACTCAATTTTCGGAGCGTGTGGGGATCTCTGCCCTCCCTATGGAAGGACCGGCAAAGCACCTCCCCGACTTCTTATAAAACAATAATGGATGCATCCACCTGGCTAAGCTGATGCTTGCAAATATCTGCAAATGCGTTTTGGTCTGTACGGCGCCAATCGGGCTAAACAAGTAGACGGGCGTTACCGTGCAAATGATGAACCCAAAAAAGACAAAACAAACGCAGAGGCCCTGGCCAGCCTGTCCAGAGCTTCGTGTCAGCAAAAACATATGCTAACTCTCATGATCTGAGGTTGCGGCTTCTTGTGGTTTGGAAAGGTCCGGGGCAAGTCTCGCTCAATGGTGTCAGAGATGGCAGAATCCACGGGCTCCTAGCAAACATCAACGTGATGGCCAGCAATGGTACAGTAAGTGTTGCTGAAAGCTGATGTTGGCGCGGCCTGGAGGTACTCCTGGTAGGAAACCGGCGAGCGCAAACGCACATTGTCGCATCCAAGCACGCTCCACCAAACTTCAGACCTCAGGAAATAGGTGCAGTCCACTGTGCAATTCTGGAAGTCATTGAATATCAGAAGTACTATCCCAACCTTGCAAGTTCCAAGCTCCAAAGTGTCTTGGGACTGGGGCTCTGCCAAATGCTGGGTCATTCTGCATCATTCTCAGTGTGCTGGCAATCCCAGGTGACTTTCCTCTGAAGACATGAAGCCTTGAAGCCTTGAAACCCTGCTGACGACCTGAAGCCTAGTGACGACCTGAAGCCTGGTGACGACCTGAAGCCTTGAAGACCTGAAGCCTGGTGACGACCTGAAGCCTTGAAGACCTGAAGCCTGGCGACGACCTGACGACCTGAAGCCTTGAAGACCTGAAGCCTAGTGACGACCTGAAGCCTGGTGACGACCTGAAGCCTTGAAGACCTGAAGCCTGGTGACGACCTGAAGCCTTGAAGACCTGAAGCCTGGGTGACGACCTGAAGCCTTGAAGCCTGGTGACGACCTGAAGCCTTGAAGACCTGAAGCCTGGTGACGACCTGAAGCCTAGTGACGACCTGAAGCCTTGAAGACCTGAAGCCTCTTCGTGTCTTCGCGTGTCTTCGTGTCTTCGCGTATCTTCGTGTCTTCGCGTGTCTCCGCGTATCTTCGTGTCTTCGCGTGTCTTCGTGTCTTCACGTGTCTTCGTGTCTTCGCGTGTCTTCGTGTCTTCGGGTCTTCGTGTCTTCGTGTCTTCATATCTTTGCGTCTTCGTGTCTTCGTGTCTGCGTGTCTTCATATCTTCGCGTCTTCGGTGTCTTCGTGTCTTCGCGTGTCTTCGCGTCTTCGCGTGTCTTCGCGTCTTCGGGTCTCCGTGTCTTCGTGTCTTCGCGTGTCTTCGTGTCTTCGCGTGTCTTCGCGTGTCTTCGTGTCTTCGTGTCTTCGCGCAAAAGTCACAACCCGCTTCTGCCAACGCAATGATCATTCTGCGTTGTTGCTTTGTGTTTCGTATGTTTGATACCACACGTGTGGTGTGGCCGTGAAGTGGAGGTTGAAAAGGTAAAGTATGTTTCGCAAAGTTCTGGAAAAAGTGCGCGCGCAACTCTTTAACCGCACGTCACATCACTGCACCACATTGCGCCAGCTGCCTGACAAACGCCACGTTACACTGCAAATCAATACGCGCATGGCCCCACTTCGGTTACCCTCACATCCCTCCGCTTCGTCACAACTCACCACACTACACCTTTTTACGACACGAACCACCGCAAACACTTTGCGACGCTTCACTCATCACAAATCACCACATCACAAGTCACCACACTAGATTTCACAAGTGCGACTCGTGCATCAAACACTCCAGCTGGCTTTGGCTGGCAGTGCTCATATTAGTTGAGCCGGTGATGTGTTCCTTTCTGCTTGGTTGTTGTTCAGTACTTTCTTCACCCTGTGCATTGGTGTTCTACGTTGCTCCGTGTTGCTGCAAGATGTTTCTAGAACACTGAAACTTTTATGAAGCATGATCGAGAATGGTATGAACAATTATAAAAAAAGGGACGGATAAACCCACATGTTAACAACTTCACCAGTTGAGTGAGTTGAGTGAGTGAGCCACGCAAATCACACTCCTGCGCCTACCAAGCAAAAGCCACGGAGACCACAGGACGGCAGGGCGTACATCCGACCCCTTGCAGAGCACCAAGTCCCGCGCCTGCCACGCAAAAGCCACGGAGACCACAGGACGCCAGGGCGTACATCCGACCCCTTGCAGAGCACCAAAGTGCTGCGCCTGCCACGCAAAAGCCACGGAGACCACAGGACGCCAGGGTGTACATCCGACCCCTTGCAGAGCACCAAGCGCTGCGCCTGCCACGCAAAGCGACGGAGACGACAGGACGCCAGGGCGTACATCCGACCCCTTGCAGAGCACCAAGTGCGACGCCAGCCAGTTGAGTGAGTGAGTTGAGTGAGTGAGTGAGTGCGTGAGTTGAGTGAGTGAGTTGAGTTGAGTTGGGTGAGTGAGTTGAGTGAGTGGGTTCGGTTGAGTGAGTGCGTGAGTTGAGTGAGTGAGTTGAGTGACTTGAGTTGAGTTGAGTTGACTTGAGTTGTGAGTGAGTTGAGTTGAGTTGAGTTGAGTTGCGTGAGTGAGTTGGGTGAGTGAGTTGGGTGAGTGAGTTGAGTGAGTGAGTTGAGTGAGTGAGTTGAGTGAGTGAGTGAGTGAGTGAGTTGGGCGAGTGAGTTGAGTTGAGTTGAGTTGAGTGAGTGCAGTGAGTGAGTTGAGTGAGTGAGCTGGGTGAGTGAGTTGAGTGAGTGAGCTGAGGGAGTGAGTTGAGTGAGTAAGTTGAGTGAGTGAGCTGGGTGAGTGAGTTGAGTGAGTGAGTTGAGTGAGTGAGCTGAGTGAGCGAGTTGAGTAAGTGAGTTGGCTGTTGGGCGGGGGAGGGCGGGAGGAAGAAAGGAAGGAGGAGCGGATACAGCACTAAAAACGAAAACCCCACACGTCAATGTGGGGAACCAGAAAATGTAACACCCACGTAACAAAAATTACGCCATGTCAAAGTTTGTTTAGGCATTTGCTACATGATGTCCTGTGACCGCGTTTACGTTGCTGTGGGGGGTTCTTATGTTTTTGTTTTATAATGGCGACACATCGTTTTAACATGTTTCAAAACTGTTCAACCATTTTCAACTGCACCAAACAGCGTCAATAATGCTCAAAGACGTGCGCAGGTCCGTGAGATCACCAGTGAGTATGGTGTGCCCTTAGATGACATTCTATCCAGCGCGCTGGAAAGCAAGAAGCGTCGCGCAATCCAGAAGGATGCTTTTCACCCTGAGATGTGCGCAAACACACACGCGCACATACAGACATGCATGCATGGACTTACGTTCGTGTGCAAATCAGACGAGGGGTGGGGGATATAGTACAATCTTCTTCAGAGGTTGTTAGATGTTAGGCAAAAACTCCCAAGAGCACCCCAGTGCCTTTTGCAAGACACCAGACCTTCAACTTTCAACACCTAGTTTACCACAAACTTTCACAAGTAGGTGTTATCCATTGACGCTGGTGTTGTTGGGTTTTCGGCAAATGGAGTATGTCTTTCGTGGTCTTTCAAGCTGGCCAATCCAACGACTTCACAAGGTCAAGAAGCCCTAGCTGCCCTAGAAGCATGGGTGAGAAACGAGCGAAACATTCAACCTTAGTCATGAAAGGCAATTGCTGCTTTATTCTCTTTTGCTTCATGATTTCAGCACTGTGGGCATGATATGACATAATGTGCATGGTGGTTAGAGGTGGCTCGCACCTTTCACAGGTATAGTTTGCAAATGACTGCGTATGACTGCGTGTGTTTGAATTACCGTAAACTCTTTCGTGTAAGGTGGTGAGGCACGAAATGATATGACATAGCATGATATAGTGTAGTGAAGTGTTGAAAGTATCTGGAATTGGATCACCCCGTGAAATTTGATTATTGGCCCGAGAGAGTGCGTGATACCATACAATAGTGCATGGTTAAGCACCAGTTAGGCTCAATCCCGCTCTTGAAGGAATACTGGGGCTCATTGGTGGCTGTGGCTGAAGCCAAAGAAGCTGATGTTGAACACAGGATGCGCAAAGAGTTGCTTCAGCCTCGTGGTCACCGGTGAACCAACGCCCATCCTGATCGGGGCTATCAGAATTCTGCTGCTGTTGAGAGGCCGGCCGGTCAGCCTTTTGGAGCTGTCCTCAACGTGCCTGGTGTGGAGAGATTTCCGGAGCTTACGAAGATTGCTTCCTGCTTTGCTTTGCAAGCCACATCAAGTCATCCGCCCTGTTCTAGATGATTGTCACTTTTCAACATTCTTCATCATTCTTCAACGTTATGTTTCGCCTTTGTACGCGTTAGCTTTCCTGCACAGCTCTGCAGAACTCAAGAAACCTCAGCGCCATTCATGACGTCGCTGGTGACGAATGCGTGGAAGCCTTGTCGAGGGCAGGAGATGAAACCCTAGTCATTGGCCAACAGGAGGGCAAACCAGTGCGAAGGTCAGGATACAGCTCGGTGAGCATTACTCCTGACCGCAGGGATTCTTGGGTGTACGACTGTTCTCATAGCAGTCCCCTGCAAGTACTTCTGCGAGCGCGCGACTGTCTACCTTTCAGCTGTGGTACGCTTGTATTCCCAGAGGAGCGAATCGTAGGAATAAACCCCAGATGGGAGATAGGGGGTGATCATGATGATTTGATCATTTCGTGGGAATCACCCCTCCATCGTGAGAATCACCCCTGATGCTTTGTTTTGGTTATGTGTTAAGTGCTTTAAACAAGATTTGTAGTGAAATAGGGTTTGTATCAGTTTGGTGCATATAGAGCTGCTTGGGCTCTTAAAGGGGAGATTTGTAGCAGATTGCGGGCGAGCAGACTTGCACTGGCCTCAATTGCCTTTCATTTGCTTTGAGTGTAGCATGGGCGGCTCACGCACCACATGTGAAACATGTTACATGTTGCTTCTTTCTGCAGCTGTTTTGGTGGATTACTTAAAGGCTTGGGACTGTCGTGTGTGCTTTGGCTTTGACAGTTATGATCGTGATCTCTTCTCTGGAGGCAGAGAAGAAGGGAGTCCGCGCATGTGTTTTTGGGGGGAGGGGGTCAAAATGTAACTTTGAAGCTTTCACAGACACAAAATGAAGCAACCTTCTACGCCTTTGCTTGATTTTGCTGGCTGCGTGAGCAAGGTCCAACCCCCCGCCACCCCCCCCCAAAAAGGCCTGAAACTGGACCAGGGGGGGTGGTAAGTTACATTTATCAACCCCCCCGAAAAAGTAAGTTACAATAAAAAGGTACCCCCTGTTTTCAGTGCCAATAAAAAGGTACCCCCTGTTTTCAGTGCCTAAGGGGGTGATGATGCGCCAAAAGCCCCACGCATGTGCTGAGGCCGATATGTATACATATATGTATATATATATGTATATAAGTTGGCCTCCAAATTGCGCACTCTGAGACGTTCACCTGTACCCTGGAGGTATGCCCTTCCGCAAGAACGTCTTCAGCGTCTTCTTGGGCACGCTTTTCCAACCTCCCTCTGGAAGTTTGGCCCGGCGAACCTGAGACATAGGGGGAGCAAGTGGAACAACTTCCATGGGGCTCATGAACCTCTAAACGATGCAATCTCCTGCTCGCTTTGGCCTGAAACCACCTTAGTAGAGCATGATTGTTCTGGATCTTTCAACTTGCGATAGAACTCCAAAGCGAACGCAACAAGCGAAAAGCAGCAAACTTCAACAACGAAGAGCTTGTATCCCAGACACTGGGCATATGCGCTCGCAGACTCACCGTTAGGATCACCCACTGCAGCGAAGCCAAGTGAATCAAACCTCTGCAGGGAAACATAGGGAAACCCTTTCTTGCTTGTTACTTGTTTTTCTTTCACACGCCAACTGCTATGACAGGTCGTGGGCCACGATTGCGACCCACTGACAAGCATGGCTGTATGCAAATCTGAGTGACCGGCTCCTCGCCTACCGAAAAGGCCTGGTCAAGGCCATCCTCTTCAGACAGGTCCTCCTCCTGCGCAGCAGGTGGTGGGCGTGGAGGTGGATGTTGAAGAATAGGCGGCATCCAAAGTCGGACTTGTGGCTCAACATGTGCGCATTATGCGCTGTGCTGGGCAAGGCTGGATTGCTTTGGACGGCGTCTGCGTCAAGCATCCATCTCAAAGTTGAACCAAATGGCATTGCACTGTTGGCTGAGACAGAATTCCACCGCCTGTGCCTGTGCACAACACATGCAGGTTGGAAATGTTCAATGTCCAATCAAAAATCAATTGCTGCAGCCGGTTGAGATAGGTTTGGTTTGCTTGAGCCTTAAGCAGTGCGTCTGTTTCCCCAAACACCATGGCAACACAGTGGGTTCTGATCGGAAGTTCTCGCATCGTGGCAGGCGCAGCACTTTGCGGACTCGTGGCAGGCGACGCGCTTGTGGGCCTTGAAACGCAAATTTTGTGATGTGGGCAGAAGCGCGGATGTGTCCCACATGCCATATGCTCAATGCGTGTGCTCCAAGGTCCACAACCTTCAATTCTGAACCTTGTTACCTCCATCACCACCGCTGCCAGCAGCAGCACACCTTTCTCCCTGCACTAAGCGCCCCTTCCAGAGGGGCCAAACCCTTCCCATCCCATAACCTTGCGCCCTAATCTCCACCAATGAAACCTTGCCTCAAAGAATTGGAGGTACACAAGTAGTCCCAACCTGACCCACCAATGCCTCCCTGTCTACAGCGTGCCAGTACTCAGTAACCAAACCCTGACCCAAGACCTTGAGGCCCCAATTTTAGAAATACATTTTTGGACAGGGCCACCAATGAAACCTGGCCTCTTTCAAACAAAACCGCAAACAACACAGCCCTCAAAGAATTGGAGGCTTGGGGTGCACACTGGGTTGGTTTAGAAGGTCCAGTTAGCTGGCATTGCTTGTGAATGCTTTGTGAAAATGATAAACCATGAATGCGTGGCCTTGTTGCAATCAAACTCAACCCTGGGCATTCTTTATACGTTGGTCGTCTTTTGGGGTTGGCATGGGCCGCAAGCCATTTGCAGAGCGAGGAGGCGCGCAACAAAAAACACAAATTCTTTCTAGAATCAAGCGCGCAACTTCTTCAGGCCTAAAACCTCTGTATATATATGTATATATAAAGAAGATCTGAATGTTTTCCCCAAAAAGTTCACTGTTAGGGGTTCTCAATTCTTTCTTAAGATGTGTCCGCCCTTTGTGTCACTGCTGGTGTCCGCCCTTTTCCGCTGGCCATGTACAATTGTCTCCAAGGTCTGTCACTGGCGGTGTCCACCCTTTTCCGCTGGCAATGCAGCATTTCTATTCATTTATCTTGCAGGTTTGTCACTGGTGGTGTCCGCCGTTTTCCGCTGGCAATGTAGCATTTGTCTCCCAGGTCTGTCACTGCTGGTGTCCGCCCTTTCCGTTGGCCATGTAGCATTTCCATTCATTTGTCTCCCAGGTCTGTCACTGCTTTTCTATTCATTCCCCAAACAGTTTACCGTTACGTAGGCTTTTCCGCTGGCCATGCAGCATTTTCAAAAGTGGTTTCTTTACTTTTGTCTCCCAGGTTCGGTGCCTGCACTGCTCGTGTCCACCCTTTTCCACTGGCCATGCAGCATTTCTATTCATTTGTCTCCCATGTGATTTGTTTACTTTTATTTCCCAGGTTCGGTGCCTGCACGGCTGGCCTCCGCCCTTTTTCCCCTTTCCAGCGTTTCTATTCCTTTGTCTCCCAGGTGATTTCTGCACTTCCCCAAGCAGGTGACTGTTAGGGGTTCTCAATGCTTTGTCTCCCTTCTTGTTGGTCACTGTGTCCCCCCCTCTTGTTGGTCACTGTGTCCGCCTCGTCTCCCTTCTGTTTCCTTTTGTCTCCCTTCTGTCTTCCTTTGTCTCCGGTCTGGTCTCCCGCGAAAGCCATGTGTTTTACGGTGTTTTCGGGGTTGCGGAGAGAAGCGTCATGTCGGAGAGTCAACCTCTACAGGACACTCCGCCTCCTCCTCGCATTCCTCCCTATCCCTTCCTTCTCTCTCCTCCCTCCCCCAGATAGCTGGAGGCTATAGGGGCTTGCGACAGCTGTGCCATGGTTGAGTCATTCATGAACCTGGTTTTCCGGCAGGCCTTGAGCCACCAGTACGCTCTCGCCGCGAGGGTCGGCGAGGTTTTGCCTGTCTTGAGCGAAAGATTGGCATCTTCCTTGTTTTCACCCCGAGCCATACTACTTCATAGCCTACTTGGTTGGCGCCTTCTTTTGGGGTTTGCGCATTCCTGCTACCGCTTGAGCGCCTGGTTCCGCTCCGAGCGGCCGGAATAGGGCCGGTCAAGATCGCCTCTCGAGAGGTTCAGTGTCTTCCCGCCTGCTTCTTACGGATATCCTCCACGTTTGAGGAGGAGACTGCTGTCTCCGTTGAACGGGAAGAACCTCAGGCGCGAGAGCACGTGGAACCTGAGCCAGATCCAGAACCTGACTTTAGGTGGAGGATCTGATTCAGCTCATTCGCCTCGGAGGTCCTGTGGCTACAGCCTTGACAGACTTCGTGGTTGGTGCAACTTCCTTTTCCTTTACCTCAAGGTTTTTGCCTTTGACTTGACGGTTGAGGAGATCTTCACTGGTGGAACTACACCAGCGCTTTTTTCCAGTTCTTTGCCAACGGCTACTTTGCAATGGAGCCGAAACAAACGGCTGAGACAATTCCCTCATCGGACTCATCGGACGGGAATCCAAGAGGACGGCGAAGATACCAAAGAGAGGTATCGTGGTACGTGCTTGGCCGCTTGGCGCCAAGAAGAACCAGAGGTCCTTGATTGGCCGACGCCTTGTGTCCAAGCCCGCCGGCCCCGCCATGCTATGTCATGGACTCGGGCCGACATAGCTGGATCCAATGGGACAGGTGATGATGAAGAAATTGGAGCTCACCACTGGTCCGCCGCAAGCTGCCCAACACGGCAGCAGTCATGCAGCAATACTTCAAAACTACAAGAGAAACCCTGGTGAGAGCATCAGTGCCTACCTGGTCCGCGAGACCTTGTTCTTCGAGGAGTTCCTTGAGTCGCTGATGGACCTCAAGGATAGACCCGCCGACTTCGTCTTCGACGGCGTCGACCCGGACACCGATGAGGAGGAGAACGAGGATGATGGTTCTTCACAAGGTGGCTTGCGCTCCAAGGGGCAGACCAAGGGCTACGAGAAGGTTCTACAAGATGATCCTGATCCTGAATCTGCATCCAGGGCACCTTCACGACGAGGCCCACCTGCTCTTTCCACCACGGAGTGGCGCTGCACTCAATGCTGAGGAGTGGCGCTCGATTTTTGCAAGCACCAAGAACCAGTTCGACTACGACTCCGTGAGCTCGGCCCTGATGGTCCTTTTTGACAAACAGGCTCAACACCATCGACAATCTCATGCTCAACCTCCAGCCCATTCACTTCACACCGTGGAGGAGGAAGACTGGTCCTGGAATGAGGATGCTTCATGGGATTGGCAGGATCCTTGGGCTTTGATGGCATGGGAGAATGGTGATTGGGGCTCGTACTATCACCACGACACCTTGGAGGAGACCGAAGGGGCACCTACCGAAGATGGAACTGCTGCTCAACCACCTGCCCAGGAAGCTCTCGCAGCAGATCGCTCCTGGTCTCAGGCTCAACAAGCCAAATGATCAACTAGACGACGGTTGGCCCGAGAGCGAGACATGTAATTGTCCAGCACTGTCGAAAAGATGTATAGAAAGAGAGAAAGAGAAGGTGGATGTGAAGGAGTGACAGTGTGGATGTGCAGGTGCGATATAGATCTGTAGATGTATGGAGGTGGAGAGGTAGATCTGTGGATGTGAGCGTGCGAAGATGTAAATGCACAGAGACGAGAGAAAAGATATGTAGAAAGAAAGAAAGAAAGACAGGACAGATGTGAAGGAGCGACAGTGTGGATGTACAGATGTGATATAGACGTGCAGATGTGTGGGTGTGGTGAGGTGGAGAGGTAGATCTGCGGATGTGAGTGTGTGAAGATGTAAATGTAGAGAGGTGAGGGGGTGTAGACGTAGATGCGTCCATGCAACGGCAGCGCAACGTCAACCTTAGTTGTGCAAGTACAACTCTGAAGAGGTTCAAATAGAACTGAAGAACGTACATTTCACACTGAAGTTTACACGAACAGGGCGACCTGAGAGTAAACGACGTCACGATCATGACAAGCGACTCGTGTATTCCAAGCGAACATCGTTTGTCATGAAGGTGAAGTACACACATACTTACTAACGCCACGATGACTCTTTTCTGGCAGCCACTTATGAGTAAGCAAAGTAGCAAACATTTGTCAACCTCTCAAAAAAGCCGGGTGGTCGGGAGACATGACTCAGCTGCAGGGGCGCCAGAGCAGCCGCGAGAGATGACTCAGCCGCGTACTAAAGTTGTACTACAAAGTCGCCAGTTCTCAGCTTCCAGCTCCACACCTTGCTCCGCAAACTAAGGTTGTACTACAAAGTCGCCAGTTCTCATCTTCCAGCTCCGCAGATACTCCGCGTGCTAAAGTTGTACTAGAAAGTCGCCAGTTCTCATCTTCCAGCTCCCCAGATACTCCGCGTACTAAAGTTGTACTAGAAAGTCGCCAGTTCTCATCTTCCAGCTCCTCAGATACTCCGCGTACTAAAGTTGTACTAGAAAGTCGCCAGTTCTTAGCTTCCAGCTCCTCAGATACTCCGCGTACTAAAGTTGTACTAGAAAGTCGCCAGTTCTTAGCTTCCAGCTCCACAGATTGCTCCGCGTACTAAAGTTGTACTACAAAGTCGCCAGTTCTCATCTTCCAGCTCCCCACGTACTAAAGTTGTACTACAAAGTCGACACGCGCGATCTCCGCAGAGGGTTGCGCCGGACCGGGCCAAAACGCACTCTAGCCTGCATTTCGCGCCCTCGACACGCACGATCTCCGCAGAGGGTTGCCCGCGCCAAATCCAAAACGCACTCTCGCCTGCGTTTCGCGCCCTCGACGCGCACGATCTCCACAGAGGGTTCGACACGCACGATCTCCGCAGAGGGTTGCGCGCACATGGGACAAATCGCACTCTCGCCTGCATTATTTTCGCGCGCTCGACACGCACGATCTCCGCAGAGGGTTGCGCGGGCACCGGACAAATCGCACTCTCGCCTGCATTGCGTGCACTCGACACGCACGATCTCCGCAGAGAGTTGCATGAACACCGGACAAATCGCACTCTCGCCTGCATTTCGCGCCCTCGACACAACGATCTCTGCAGAGGGTTGCCCGCGACCGGGTCAAATCGCGCTCTCACCTGCATTTCGCGCCCGCGACGCGCATGCACGATCTTCGCAGAGGGTTGCGCCGGACCGGGCCCAATCGGACTCTCGCCTGCATTTCGCGCCCTCGACACGCACGATCTCCGCAGAGGGTTGCGTTTCGTGGTGCTCCGGCGGCACCGCCCCCGGCCTTAAGAGAGAAAGTAAAGAAGAGCGAGAGGTGCAAATGTGAGATGTAGATGTGAGGATGTGAAGATGAGCAGAGATGATGTGAGGATGTGAAGATGAGCAGAGATGTAGATGTGCGAACATGAGCAGAGATGTAGATATGCGAAGATGAAGATGAGCAGAGATGTAGATGTGAGGATGTGAAGATGAGCCGAGATGTAGATGTGCAGATGTGAATGTAGATGTGAAGATGAGCAGAGATATAGGTGAGAATGTAGATGTGCAGAGGTGAAGATGTGAAGATGTAGATGAGACGTAGTTCTACAGATGTTTTCTTTACGAAGAACCCTTCGCAAACGCTCTCGGGAAAAAGGATCGTGGCTTTGGTCAAAACAGTCAAGCTTCCGGTCAAAGGGGGTGCTTCAACTGTGGAGGCAACCATCTGGCCAGAGACTGTCCTGACCCACATGCACTACACGGTAAGGCAAGGGCTATGGGAAGAACCTTCACATGTCGCATGAGGACCCCTATGACACCATGGCCTTCTACAAGGGAAAGTCCAAAGGAAAGGCTCTGGTAAAATGGCCCACATGATGGAGGAGTTCTTCAACTACTACTATGCTAAAGGGAAACCAAAAGGGAACTCCAAGGGACAATTCCAGAGCAAGAACCGTGGCAATGTGAACGCCT
>CAXAMN010017668.1:139962-167994 GCA_963970005.1 Durusdinium trenchii
CGCCCTTCCGCGATGGGGTGGACTTGAACTACAAAGACCGTAGAGAGATCTTGGAGAAATGCCGTCGAGGAAAACGACAGATGTTCAAGAAGCTGTGCTGTGCAAATTCCTGCTGGAGGTGGTCAACTATGATTCCGAGATCCAAATCTATTATTGGGAGTGGCCACTTCGCTGTCGCGCACATCATCGAGGACTTCTTCAACAAGATCGGTGTGGTCTTCGACTGCAGAATCGATGGATGCAGGTTTGGGCTGAAGTCCTAAAACGGCAATCTGCTTCTCAAGTCATGGCAGATCAAGACCACATCTCTCAAGAGTTCTATGCAGAGTTCTGCCTTCGCATTTGCTTACGGAATCACTCACATGAGTGGATCCATGGCTTGGAGACCAACCGCTCTGCCTACTACCCAGCAGCAATGTGCCGCACTCCTTCTGAACCTCCTGGACCAGCTGATCTACCACCTCCTGATCAACTGGCAGTTCCTGAGGATGACCCTGCTGATGAGGAGTCAGAGAATCGACCTCCCTCACCTCAAGATGCCAAACGATGGGAATGCACCGTGCAGCAGGACATCCATCCACCAGGAATCTGGTTCGCTTGGTTCAAGACGCTCAGCTTCCCGCGTGGAAGATCAACCAAACCAAGAAGTTCAATTGTCCCATATGCGAGGAGATGCGTCAAGGTGTCTCTTTAAAGCAGGTCCCGCCAGCTGCTGCTCATGTGGCACCAGCCGCTTGGGAACAAGTCGGAGTTGACGTTAAAATTCATCCTGTTTGTGGATTTGGCAACTCGCTACCGAGTCACGGAGACCCTCTTCACCTATCCTCATGGGATCCCAAGGGTGGAGAACAGTGACATGGTGATTAAAGCCCTCACTACAAGATGGTTGATCCCGAGTACCTGGTGGCGGACAATGCCAAGTCGCTGACATCCCAAAAGCATCCAAAAGCTGATGGAGTTTCTGGCTGACGTGGGAAGTCACGGTGAATCATGGGCTCATGGCATCACTGAAAGGGCCATCCAGCAGATCAAGGAGACCTCCAGTCTCATCCAACAAGATCTACCTGATCAAGATCCCGTTTTGACGGTTGCTATGGCCACCAGTGCCCTGGACAACACCGAGCTCCAGAAGGGTTACAGCAGCATTCAATGGGCTTTTGGAAATCAACATCAACTAGATTTAACTAGATGACGATGAACTTCGTCAACAACTCACTCTTCCAGTGGATCGCCAACAACATGAGTTTCTTCGACTTCTTGGACAACGTGAACTGGCAGAAGAGAAGGCTTGAAAGTCAAGAGCCAAGGCAAGCTCAAGAACTCATCGATCCGACAGCCCCTTCAGGACCTTCCAGATGGCTCAGCCCGTCTACATCCAGCGGAAGTTCGTTCCACGCACCATCTATGCTGGACGTTAAAGGTGGACATCGCTTCGTTGGACGACCACGATGGGTCGGCCTACTTCCTGGACGTGCTGACGACGATCGTCAACATGTGGCGTGGGTGATCCTGGGCAATCGGATTAAGACTACAGTTCACTCTTTGAAGCTCAAGGTGATCAATCTCACCTGTGGAAGCAATTGGGTGATGTGATTCCACGCCGGGAGTTCATCGACATCACCACTGGTGAAGAACCTGGTCCTGAAGAGACCGAAGAACCTCATCTACCACCAGTGCCCCCAGATCCCAAATGGCTCAACGATCCTCAAGCCAAGGGTTCGCTTCAATGAAAAGGCTCATTCCTCAGATGAAGGATGATGGTCAATGCCAGACTCCCCGGACGACAAGATCATACAAGATCGGAGATGATGATGAAGATGGAAAACCAACAAGGGAATGGGTGGAACCAAACATCAAACATCCCACCTGGAGTCTCAACCTCTTCCAAAACTCCCTTGCTTGAAGATTCTCCGGATCCAGCTCAATCCCCAGAGGAGACTGTCGTGGACGACAATCCCGTTCCAGAACCTGAGACAAAGAAAGCAAAGCCGGACGATGACAGCGACAAGGACGATGACTTCGTGAACATCGACCTCAACACTGCCGTGCTTGAAGCTGGCGAGGGCTATGTGATGACCATCGACCTCGATTTCTCCAGCAACCGGCAGTGGAAGCAATTCATGAGAGACCCAGCCTTGTTCCTGGCCAAGGAGGTCAATGGCGCCGAGGTTCAATACCGTCGCCTCTCACCAGAAGATCGAGTTCTCTTTGAGAATGCCACCGAGACTGGTGAGGTCTCGAGCTTCGTGAAAACCGAAGCTGTCAGACAATGTTTAGGTTTCGAGGAAAGCCAGAAGGCCAGACAATCCAACCGAGTTCTTCGAGTTCGCTGGGTCTTAGTGTGGAAAGATGTCCCAGAAGAAGACAGGGACAAGGCCTTGGAGGACCGCAAGACAAACGCCTTGACCACCTACAACAAGGACCTGACCAAAAAGGCCAAGGCGAGGATCGTCCTCCTGGGAGTTCAGCATCCAGACTTGGAGCGTCCCGACGTCCGCACAACCTCTCCGGTTCAGAGCCAGCTCATGAAGCACTTGAGTCTCTTCGCTGCAGCGCAACGCGAATGGGCATTGGAATCGTCGCTGGACATGAAGACGGCCTTCCTGCCTCCCTGTGGCCGATTCGCATGGGCCGGCCACGGTGACAATGACACATTCCTGCCAATGCCGAACATGAGGCAGGCGGTAGAAGTTGATCACCATGGGGTTGCTGCGAATCTCCTTCACGAGAACCGTCAGCTCGGTCAGGAGCAAGTTGGGCAGGCTCCAACCTCATCAGAACTCAGTGGAGAGTCAGGTGGACCTCGAAGTCGGTGGTCGGGGATTGCCACCTCAGGGAGAGTCTCGATGTAGAAGTCCTGGTTCATCTCGATCCAGCGATCGTGGCCTTTGGTGTGAGCTGAGATGTCGACACCTGTGTGGCGGAACATGCTCTCCTTCTTGGTTCCCCACTTGTAGGCCTCGTCAACCTTGTTTCGGATTGACACCCATGTCGGGCTGGACAGATCACCAGCTCGGGGGAAGTCATCCACATGGCCTCCAATGAAAATTCAAGGCTCGATGGATGTGGTGCCAGCTGAACGGATGCTGCGCCATCGATGAGCCCGACATCCTCAAGAAGGCCAACGACCTTGTGAAGTTTGTCGGCGGCATCATCGCGACCGACAGCAAGGGGGCCTTCGACGCCATCAACAAGAACGAAGGGCCGCTTTTAGGTCTTTCAAACACCCGAAGCGCCTTGCAAGGGTATCAGCCCCCAGAGCAGGTGCAGGAGTCCGGAGAGAAATTGATTTGGGTCAGCGGAGATTGAAGTCTTGGAGGTTCGCTGACGAAGAAGCACCGCTCTTCACGAGAAGGGCTCACGCATTTTGCCAAGAGCCAGATCTGGAAACTGAGGTATGATCCAGATTTCGTGCTGAGCGAGCGCAAGGCACGGAAGAAAGGCCAGAATGCTGCGCATCACCCTGATTCCACCTGGTCATGACTCAAGAAACCTTTTGGATTGGCACGGCAGCCGTACCATGGTTGAGCCATGACATGTTCAGTTCATGAACCTGTTTTTCCCGCAGGCCTTGAGCCACTGGCATGCTCGAGCGAAACAGCGTGTCGCCGCGAGGGTCGACGACTTGCCCAAAAAACGGGCATCTTCCTTGTTTTCATCCCGAGCCATACTACTTCATAGCCTACTTGGCTGGCACCTTCTTTTTGGGGTTTGCGCACTCCTGCTACCGCAGGGCTTTAACGTCTCAATGGCGTGGCTCTGGATCGGCGTTTTGGTTTTGCGGGTGCTGCTGCCGTGCTGATGCTGGTACAGGCGTAGCTACTGGTGTGGCCGAAGGTAGACAAACAATGAGAAACAGCGATGCCGGGTGCACCTTTTGGATAGCTCGATTGTCGGTTTCAATCAGCATGGCATGGCCCGTGAAAAACTATTTGGCACCCTGTACACTGGTCAACAGCATCGGGTTCACGATGCACGCTGCCTATCAGTCTTGCCCAGCGGTTGACCAAGCATGTGATGAGCTGGTTTTTCGGAACCCTTCCAGCAAGAATGCAGTAATTATGCAGTATGCCTCAGTATATATGCCTTTATGCAAGACTTGACGGCGCTGGCCTGCTGTGGTGTGAAACATTCAGCAAATCAATCCAAATGCTGCTGAAAAGGGCTCCAGACCCTCGTTAAGCCAGCTGACGAAGAGGCAAAAAGCACTTAGGGAATTGAAGCACGCGATTCGATGTAATTAGTACTGACATACAGCGTAATGCAAACCGTGCACAAATGAACGAAAAACACTCCTGTGCAACTCACCTGTCTGGTGCCGGGCGCATCAGCCGGGCCAAGGAAAAAACATCCCGCTACTTCCTTGGCCTGAGAAATGCCTTTGCTAGCCTCTGCTAACTCTTCACGCCTGAAGCCTTGGGCCTCAAGCCTTGATGCCATTGGATGGCTGCATCAAACTTGTCAAACTTCATTAAAATTCCCGGATGCGCACGAGACAATTGAAGCCGAAGACTTGCTAAAGTGAAACTGTGATGCGCCCGCACTTGATCGTGCCGTTTTGCGTGATGCTCCTGCAACGAGCCGAGTGCAAAAAATGCCCGAAGCCAGCGCAGCTACCAAGTCAGTGCATAGTCTCCCCAACGGCATGTTTGGTTTAACATACAAAGCGGTAGCTTGACGCCACAGGAAAACACAGCCCAAACACACACACATCCGCGAGCACGCGCGCGCATGGCATTCACAGGATTTGACTTATAGAGCTATTCTGAGTCAGGCATGACCACAATGACATGCGACAGTGCCCTGCCTCGGCTTTTGTCCGCATAACCCCTTCTTGGAAGGCGCACAACTGCATCCTGAAGGACTATCAGCCGACATAATGGAAGACCTGGCGTACGAGGTCATGGCACAGCAGTTTTGCAACTTCATGATCGATATTCCATTGTTTGAGCTTTCTTAGTTTCTTGCTTCCTTATCTGAATTGCAGTATATGTATCTGAAGGACTCGTGATCGCCCCCCAAGTCTAAACTCCACTGACTGACACAAGATGGGCAGCTAGACGCACTGTTCGACATATACGGGATGACGCCGTCGGGGTTGCAAGCCATTGCCATATCTGAGGCGGAAAGGCTTGAATGGATTGGTTGACCCATGGTCCATAAAACATGGCTGAACCTTGCCTGAAACCGCAAGTGCTTGGATGCTTTCTTGGCCTTCGGGTTCGGCTTCGGTGTCTCTTCCTTCATCGCTATCTGGAACACAGGTTGGGCCATCCGGGCCATAGCGTGCCTCACACCAAACAAAGGCTGAAGGTTGGTGTAGCCGACGGAACTGCCATTTAGATCCATTTAGTGTATGGCCTGCGCAGCCTCAGAGCCTTGAAGGCCTCCAGCGTGCCGACTGTAAGAATTGAACTGCATAGTAACCATAGTACTGCATGCATTAAATCTAGCTACGCTTGAACTCGCGGACACTCTTGTCATGACATGAGAAACCATTGCAAGAACTGAAGGTAAACTGTCGAATGGCAGGTTCACATTATAGCCTGATTGGATTGACTCCGGCACAGAAAGCGCTGGATGATTACCACCTTCTGGCGCATTGCTGGGGCCTGCGAATTGACAATATATAATGAACTCGGCATACCATGTGAAGTCAGATTGCGGTTAATGGTTAGCGGCTAGCGTCGGGACGATGAGAAATCAAACCACTGGGTTTGATTGAGTAATGCTGAGTATTGGATGTGAAAGCTCGGTGTGCCTTCACAGCAGGTTCCCTCCCTTAAGCGCCCAACAATTCTGCCTTACAAATCCTTACTTTTGACTCAAACATTGGAGCATTGAGCGTAGAGCCTGTTGTCGAATGACATCAATACGACTGCATCGCTAGACTCAAAATAATCCAAAGTACTTATTGAAGCGCCACGCGTTTGCTTTTGCAGGCGCAATGATTTGGACAAGCTGCAAGAACTGGCAATGTGCTGCCTAAACAGCAAATATTCTAACGACAACAGCTAACACATGCTATACAAGTCAGAGAAGCACCAAGCTCGAAGAACAAGGCCGGTTGCTTTGGGAACAAGATGGAGCCAGGCTCCCGAACACATGGCTAAGAATCCTTTGAGTATAAAAACATACGAGTCCTCATCAACAAATGATCCAAACTTTGCAAGGTGCCGGTGTGTTGCGGTATCACACAAATGCATCAAAAAGGCAGGATGAGAATGGGGCTTTTTCACTTGGCAAGCTTGAGGGAAGGAATGTTAAAGTAGGTAGATAGGTAGATAGATAGGTAGATAGGTAGGTAGGCGATAGATAGATAGATATATAGATAGATAGGTAGATAGATAGATAGATAGGTAGATAGATAGGTAGATAGGTAGGTAGATAGACAGGTAGATAGGCAGATAGGTAGGTAGGCGATAGATAGGTAGGCGATAGATAGATAGATAGATAGATAGATCGATAGAATCGATAGACCGATAGATCGATAGATAGCTAGCTAGCTAGCCAGGTAGGTAGGTAGGCAGAGAGAGAGAGAGAGACAGCGAGAGAGATACCGTGAGCAGTCTATGTTACTACTATCGACTATCTCAGTCTATCTCACACTTGCGAATGTATATATAATGGAGCCGCCTCCGTGAGAATGTCAGTGCAAGCAATCACGTCAAAGACTAGACATGTTTTCAATATGTATATATATAATTGCCCCACAGCACAGTCCCCACAGCCAAGCTCGGTTTAGGGCAAAGGAAAACCATGGAAAACCCATTGATCCAAAATTGACCTCATGAAACTGTCTGTTCTTTAGCTGCCAAGCAATACCAAGCGTATCATACGTTGCACCCTCTGTGCACCCGAGCTGGGCAGCACTTGTGCATCTACACGGATAAACAATGAATATATAGTAACCCTGCTCAAATGCACCAGGCTGGTTTCGGCTGAGTTCAAGGGCTGCATGGAGCCGACTGGGAAATGGCCATGAACTAGTTGCGTGGATTGCATGCTCACGACTGGAGGCTCCACTGCAACAAGCAAACTGAAAGCAGTGGTGGACATGCATTTTAGAGATTAAAGAGCTTGAATTTGCCTGCGGGTGGTTATTATGAGAAACTACTAGGCCAGGCCAAAGGGTACTGGCAGCAAGCGATCAGGCAGCACATTTTCAAGCCACCTCCCAACATTCCTGCTGCGCAAGGTTGAACACATGAGCAGCACACAACTGAACCGCATGAGGTATCTAGATGTATCTATATAGTTTCTTTTCTCTGCTGCGGCAGTCATGGTCTAAATCACTCGAGTTTCTACTGATGGACCTCCCGTTGATAAATTTTGTAACAGACGTACTTTAGTGGTGCCCTACGGCAGGCTAAAAATGGTGCCCTGCAAAGCTCTTTCTTGCCCAATTGCGTGCACATAAAAAGAAGTTTGATAATCGTTCAAGGACTCTAAATTGCAATGTTTGTTCTCTCTTCTTGTCATGCATCCAGCAACCATGTGCACAGTCTCTTCTTTTGGGCCAACCACATTCATGATGCTTGTGTCAATATGACATTGTGGCGCTGTGCCACGTGGTCGCTTGAACTATTGTCTCCTTCACCCCAGCACTGCAATGACAACCCGGCAAGCCAATGTGGCCAAATACTTTTGATGATAGGCCCTCGACTAGGCCCCACCTCCTATTCGCATGACTGCATAGCTGGTATTTGCAGGACATGATTTGCAAGTTCACTTGCTTGCGAAAATGCAGCGATGCAAATGCATGCAACAAAATGTGTGCAGGGTGCACCAGATGTTGCCAAGGTGTTTCAGACATTGGATGGTGTGTGTGTGTCAACCTCTGTAACTAAGAGTTTCGAATGCAGGGGCGTGCAGCATCTGTGGTCCACTGCACGCAACGAAGCTACGACCACAGATGGGAAGGGATCAAGGACGCTTGATCCTATACCTGCTGACCAGCACACTGACTCCAATGGTCCACCCTGTCGCTGTCTTTTTGTTTCCATGGTTCTTGCATGATACTTCCCCCAAGCCCTTTCCTCCAGCTGAGCCGCGCTGTCGTTTTCCCACCGCTGTTCTCGTGAGCTGCAGATGTGCGAACAACCTTTTGTTAAACAATACAATTGCGCCGACTCTCTCACCTTTGGGTTCCATCGCCATTTTTCCCTGGGAATTGAGTTAACTGAAAACCAATGTCAGAGTGTGACTCGCTCAGTCGTCCCACTTGGGAGCTGGGTGTGATCCTCCGCAAGGAGGCGCCGTTTTCACTCCAGACTACCGTGTAACGGATTCCACTGTTCCTCCATGCGTTGGATTCTCTTAACCGAATTGGCCTCACTTCAGGATTCTCAAAACATGATGCCGTCGGGCCCACGACAACCCTTCCAAGCCGCCGGGCCAACGGAGAATAAGCCCAGACGTGTTCTCTACCCCAAACACCCCAACCCCTCCCCCCTCTAATTAGGGTAACAGAGGGAAATGGTACTCGGCACACTTGTGTGTCGGTGCCTTTCCCTCTGTTGTCCCTCTTCTAGTCTACTCTACCTGGGCGGTGTAAGACAAAAGTCCCGCTCCCTAACTAGTGCACCTAATTCATTCGGCCAAGTATTCAGTAACTCTAGAGTGCTAGGTAGTCACACACACACGGACACACACATGTACATACACTTCCCTGCCCCCCACTTTCCTTCTTGCGCTTTTGGTCGTTTCTTGGGCTTTCTCTCAGGTTTTTAGGTTGTTCTTGAGGCTCGTTTCCCTACCCCAGTCAAGGGCTAAGTATTCACTTTTGTCTACTCCTACCTTTCTCTCTTGCCCTCTTAGCGCTGCTCTTTCTGTTTTTCTTTCTTTTGTTTCTAAGGCTTTTTAGGTACCTATTCAGGTCCTCCGCGAGAGCGCCCCAAAGCGGCATCGTGTGTGTGTGTGTCAACCTCTGTAACTGAGAGTTTCGAATGCAGGGGCGTGCAGCACGAAGCTACGACCACAGATGGGAAGGGATCAAGGACGCTTGATCCTATACCTGCTGACCAGCACACTGACTCCAATGGTCCACCCTGTCGCTGTCTTTTTGTTTCCATGGTTCTTGCATGATACTTCCCCCAAACCCTTTCCTCCAGCTGAGCCGCGCTGTCGTTTTCCCACCGCTGTTCTCGTGAGCTGCAGATGTGCGAACAACCTTTTGTTAAACAATACAATTGCGCCGACTCTCTCACCTTTCGGTTCCATCGCCATTTTTCCCTGGGAATTGAGTTAACTGAAAACCAATGTCAGAGTGTGCTCGCCCAATGCTTGCGAGTGCAAAACTTATAAGCCTAGAGTGAGACTATTACCCTGCCACGGTACATTGTTCTCAGCGCCGTCAACAGTTATATCTTCTGATCATATAACATCCAGGGAGACAGAGAATTGGCGGAGCAATAATTAGACTCCTTTCCAATGAGAGAATCTCGCCAGGGTTGCTTGGAGATTTTGTCGGTGCTTCCGCCTTGGCCTGGAGGGATCAATGAAGTTCCAACACTGGGTGGGCTTCACAAGACAGCTTCAAAGAGTCCTTCGTTTGAGCCTCTGGTCGGGTAGCACTCCTGCTTATGTCGCAAAAGTTTTTGACGCTATACAAGTGATTCTGCCAAGTACAAAACAAGCCAATCCTGTCTCTTTCTTCAGCTGGTCTTGCCAGATCGACTTTGACGTCTGAACCATCCTGAAACGGAACGCGTTGAAACATGTTGAAACCTACCCCTTGCACGTATCAATTCAGCACCCACAAACCCAGTTCTCCTTGCTTCTTGCGCGACCGCTTCCAGAGGTATCTCTTGAAGATGCCCTGCTGTGCTCAGAGATGCGATCAGGTATGACAGGAGTGGCGCCAGCACTCCTGGCGAGACTCAGGCTTTGACAAAAGAATGTGGCTCTCATTCAGTGTTTTGTGCACTTTTTGAGGTTTTGTTTTTGGAGCTGGTTCTTGACCGAGCGTGAAAGGAGACTGTAATAACTGTAGTACTTGCGACCTGAAGTTAACGTGGCAAATTCCCATGGCTGACCCTCACAAAACCTATGCAAACTGGAACGAACACGGACAAAAGAACCATTGACTTTTTCAAGCTTGTGCAGGTATAATTAATGCACACCTGTTCAATCTCAAAAAGGCCAACAACTTGCAGGGTCAGGAAAGGCCTCAAGAGGCGGTGATACTTTTGATATCTTTTGACTTTTGATTCAGTCACGTTTGTGCGGGTTGTGTGGGCCCACTGAATACTGAATTGACAACTTTGGAGCTTCTACAGCATGTACAGCTGTTCTGAACCGGACCTTCTATGCGCTTGAGAATGCCGAGCATCAGTTCCAGCCAAAAGATTTTCGAACAAGACAACGCACAATTATATACAGTATTCAAAAGGGTCAACTTGAAAGGGCTTCTGTCCAAAAACCTTTTGCTGAATTTTGGCAAAAGTCTTTCACTGGGCCACTCCCAACTCTTGGCACATTTACAAATGGCCCACTTATATACCCATAACAGCAACAAACGCATGCTAGGTGAACACATCTACCCAATGAACCTACAGTACATGCAAATACAATATATATATATATATGTATGCACACCCACTTACACACTCTACATTACTATATGCATAACAATGCACAACAACACTGTGTACATACATTTAAGCTTAGACGTTGGCCTGGAGCTTGGCAGGTTTCTCTTCTAATAATAGTGTGTGCATGTTGTTGTTGGAGAGGGGTTGTAGCTCAAAAGCACACAGCGGCCTCTAAAACAGTCTTGTAGTATTGAACAACGCATCCCAAAAGCTTTGTGTTAGGCAGTCTGATGATTTTTATCCAATATCTTTTGTTGGACAAGGTTCCGAGAAGCAGGTCTTTTGAAAGGAAGATGTGCCTCTAAATAATAGAGTGCAGCGTCTTCAAGGAATCTGTGCAACATGTTTTGTTTGCTCGGCATTCTTTGTCCTCTTCTCATTCAATTGTGCTGCTCGTGCACCTTTGAGCTGCTGAAACTGTCGTGCTGAAGCTGAAGTGATGAGAACGTTAAGGCCACGGCTGGATTCGACACCATCCACAGCAGCCTGCTAGGTTCGTTTCACACAAAACATCTAGCGACTTAAGAATCCTCCAAAATGCAAGCATGCAAGCACGAAAGGTCAATGAATGATTTGCAACGTCAATCATTTGCTGGCCTGGCCGGGCTTCGCAGAGCTTTTAGGCTTGTTACTCTTCCCAGTGGTCCCACTTCCACCAAGCCCTGATCCTGCCGTAGCGTGGTTTGTGGGTCCTGATTTGGCTGCTGGCTTTTCCTCTACTTTCCCCTTTGGCTTCTCCTGCGCAAAATACGCTTCATGGCTTCATGGTATTGAACGATGTTGAACGCATCATTTGCACATGTAGCGCCGGTTGCGCGAGGAAAGTGTTCACCGCCAGGATCTTTGCTTGAACTGGAGGTATCTGAAATGCACACTGACGCGCAAACCTTGCTTCTTGCATCCAAAAGGTTCCACAAGCAGCAGCATGCAGAATCGACGGCACACAGAAAAAAATATTCCCGGACCCTGCCAAAACCAGCGGAACACAAAAGGAACCTATTGTTTTTGCTGTCGCTAGCCGCTAATCTTTACACAGGCCATGATGGTGGCAAGTTTTAATTGCATTGTACAGCAGGCGTTCTGCATGAAAGCGGGTCATGATCAACCTAAGTTCCGGCACGCACAGGGAGACAAAGTTCATCTTGCCCAGCTAAAGCCAGATCATGACTGCGATAAGAACAAATAATACCAGGTCGTGCAGATTTAGTTGCGCGGGAAGGGGGTTGCGGGAGGGCGCAGCGCCTCCCCCCAGCAGTCAACAAAACCAACCGCCGCAAAACAAAATAAACTAACACTGCCAGGAAGTGCAAGTTTGAAGAAACAGTTTCTGGGTTAGCAAGGTGTGGGAACGTTTTGTTGACTCTTTGTTTCTTTCTCGTTGAACGTGAGCTTGAGTGAAATTCTTTGAGAAGATTTCCTTGGTGCACTTAGAGAAGAGGGATTGCGTGATATGCTCAAAGCTTGTTGACGGTGTTTGAGTGAAAAGATGAAGCGATCTCACTCACATTTGGATCTGGATTTCGAGATGGAGGATGAAGGATTAGAAGCTGGCAACTTGCAACCACAAACGTGCCCTTGAGGGCAACAAGCACACCATGAATCATGTAGGTGGGAAAATAAGTTATTCCCCATTCACAATGCTTTGCGGCAGCCTTGACTTCTGCGAGTTGAAATAATGACATGAAGACTGTGGGTAAATGTGTTTGAGATTCTAAGATATCATATCATTGAAGATCATGTTTAAATCATGATACTACCCTTGGCGATCAATTTTAGGTTATGTTACGAAAGACTTCTAGCCACTGGCCAAGCGCTGTTTTTCTATGATCAATTTTAGGTTATGTTACGAAAGACTTCTAGCCACTGGCCACACGCTGTATTTGTTGTTTAATTCTTTTTTGTTTAATTCATTGTCCTTTCTCGTTGTCATTTTCCTCACTGGACTTCAGATTTCAGTGGTTCCCTCTTTTCTTTTGCTTCTTGCCAGTTTCACTACTTTGGTGCAATATGGTCTGCATGGTTCATTCTAGTCCAATGTATGTGTTTTGGGTTCGCTATAGTTCACGCGTTCAACCTGCATCATCGTACGCCAATTCTACGTCTGAATTCAATTACAGTAGGTTCATCTTCAGTACCGGGAAAGCTTTGGCCACAAACTTGATTCGAAGTGTGGACAAACCTGCAGCCTGCCAATCAAATGAAGAAGGAAGTAGACTGGACAGTTTTGAACCCCCAATCGAATACCTCGTAAGATTTTCAATTTCTGCTCAGATTCGAAAGACATTTGGCCAGGTCGAGCACTGGTCAAACGTAGTTGTTTGTTTCTAGCTCGTGGTCACTGGTTGAATATGGCACTAGGACAAGTACACTGATTTGCAGTTGGTCCAAAGCTTGCTGATGTCCAGTCACCAATCCTTGGAGAATTAGAATGTTGAACATGTCCACTGTGCATTGGATTTAACCCATCACCACCATCCAGAAGGCTTCCAACTATTCAAAGTGTGACTGAGTTTTCTACTCTAGAAATCTGAAGTCTGACAGCACCTTCATCGGTTTCCAACTTCATGCGCTTTCTCCCCGCATTCATTCTCCCCGTTTCTAGTTCTCAATTTTACAGAGAGTCGGCGAAATTTCGGGCTTGTGGTGCTCCGCAGAACGGTTCTAAACGGCTCTGGGTCCCACTCGTCACTTAAAAACTTGTTTTCCGCCGGTGTTCAGATATAGGCAGCTAGCTGCAGGCTAGGTTCTTTTCATTCCTTTGTTTCTGATTCGCACATGCTCCTTCATTTGCAGAATAGATTTGTCCGCTGCCACCTCACCTGCGGCCTGGGTCATTCACGAAGACTCCTCACCAGAGAAGAAGCGGTGTTGAAACAACAGAGAGTGTTGCCAGACTGGACATTGAATGAAAAAACAAGGGCCACAAACAAGCATTTGGGTATTCTAAGTCCTTAGGACTTCCCATGCTTTTGGATGATATACCATGGATTTTTTTTCCAGGCCAAGCAGTTGCTAAACAAAACATTACCCTTTCCCGAGATGATGACTTATGAAATAACTAGACGGGACGACATAAAACTTATAGCTACTCACAACTAATCCTTACGTTTAAACAACTTATAAGACCCTGGGAAATAGTAGAGGAAAAGGCCATCCCCGGAACCGTTTTGAACCGTTTTGAGGGTTTGGAACCCAAAACAGCGATTTGTTCTAAATAGTTCTAAACCGTTGTAAATGCTTCTGGTAGTTTGGGTTCTTGGAACTTGGAACCGTTTAGAACAGTTCTGGGGATCCCGTTGTGGAGTTGTTTGATTCTTGTTTGAGCGAGAGTTAAGTTGATTAAGTTGGAATATATATATATATATTACAATTATATATATACAGATTGTCGTTGGAAGTTTTGGTTATAGGTTCTTCGTTGTTATGACATAAATGAACTACGGGCGATGGTTGAACAATTCAATTGCATGCAGCTGCCGGCATGCTTGGAATATCTTGAGCGAACACACGTTTGGCGTTTGCCCAGACAAGCAACTATGCATGTTGGAAAGCACGTTCGCAGATTTGTTTCAGCTACAAGCATTCAAATTTCCGCAGTTTTAATTCCATCATCCGGGCATTGTGTTTCTACAGTATTATTTCCCACAATGTGTGCTGTTTGCACATATTCACATTGTTTTCAGCGCTTTAACATGTGTTTGAACCATTTCTATTCCATTCATCCGGGATCATTCAGGAACACATTTATATTTGTAATATTTGTTTGCCGGATTTGTTCCCAATTTGTTCCAATAGTTTTACCATTGATAATTTATTTCCAATTTGTTTCCAAGATTTGTTCCCGCATGAGATTTTGTTCCCCATGTTTTCCAAATTTTTCCAATACTGGTTGTAGCAGCAGAGACATAGACTTAAGTTTGAAATAACTCATGGATAAACAACAGGTCTTTGGGCGCAAAATCGCCCTAGGATTACAGTATATTAAAAAAGTCAGTTCCTCGAATTGGCCCATGGGTTTTGAACAGTTTTCTTAACGCAATGCAATACTCATTTTGCAATCCACGGTCAAAAAGTCAGCCTTCTTTCCGTCTTTCCTTGTTTTACTGATCCTGATATTGTTCCTGAAAGCACCTGCGAAGAGTCCTCCTTCAAGAACGTCTACCAACTTCAACTGCAGAACTATCTTCGTGAGCAGCATCATTGGTATCATGATTATCAGCATCATGATTGTCATAATCATCATGGTAAACACTATCAACATCATCATTATCATCCTCACGATCACTATCATCGTCATCATCATCATCACTGTCATTGTTCATCCGCATCATCACCGGCATCGGCATCAGCACTGCTATCTTCATTGACGCCACTGTCATTGTCATCATCAGTAAAATCCATCATCACCATGCCGTCATCATTCTGTGGAGTTGCGCAACTGCAAGTGATTGATGATTGATATGATTGTCAAGGAGATGCATGGTATATCGCATCCACATAGATGCAGCAGGTGGGGGTTGTTCAAAACCCCTTTTGTTCATTTTCCAGGCCACCTTCGCGAAACTTTCGCCAGCTTTCGTGCGCGAGGTTTTCCCGCAGTCGGTGAAAATTGTTATTCGTTGGGACTCGAAACTCCCAAGGACCAAACCTGTTTGAAGAAATCCAGCCCTTCTCTTCTCTCTTCTCTTCTTTTCCCCTCTCTTCTCATCTTTCAACTCTGAGCCCAAACTTGTTGATTCGAAGTGGGCTCAAAGAGCTCATGTGGAAGTTTGTGGCCCAGTTGCTTTTTTCCAGGGTCGGCAAAAGCAACCTGTAGCTTCAATTGCTTTCTTCCGGGTCGAGAAAAGGCAGCCGGAAGTCGGAGGTCTGCGGTTCGGTTGCTTTTCAGGGCGGGGAAGCAGAAAAAGCAGCCGGAAGTCCCCTGGAAACGTTTTCCAGGCTCGGGAAGAAGCAGGGTCGGGAAAAAGCAATCAGAAGTCTGTAGCTCAATCGTCTTTGAGCCTACTCTTGATCATTGCACTTTGCATAAAATTGCTGTTGAAGATCTTTCATCAAATTGCTTCTTCCAGGGCCCTGACAAAGCAACTGGGCTGCAGACTTCTGATGGCTTTTCCCGGCCCTGGAAAAAGCAATCGGATGTCTGAGCTGTCGTCCGCAGACCTTTCGCAGGATCTTCGCGAACCCTTCGGGACTGCGGCGGGGGCACAATGAGAATCAGCCTCCATGGTTTTTACCGTCGCCCCTCCCTTTCAGCTCTCAATTTGCAATTTTGTTCATTTCGTTTTCCGTCCGCCTCCATCGTCGATCCTGCCTGACCATGGCCCGCGGACGTTCTACGAGCAGCTCTCCTGAAACCCATCGACATCGAGGAAAACGTGATCGTCGCACTTCCCGTCGTTCCCGCTCCCCACGCAGGAAGTCCACAGGGCTCCCGGTCGAGACTCCCACTTCTGTCAACACCTTTGAGACTCGCTACCCCATTCCCAAGGCTTGGACTTCGGATGACATACAAACTGACTTTTCCTCGTCGAGTCATCGCAACTGCTTGGAGTCGTGAGCTACATATTGATCACCAACCCATCGAGGATGTACGTCTTATCGACGTGCTCAGTCGCAAGCAGGAGAACGGGACATTACGCCTTGTCGCCAACAGCCGCTTGGTCCAGTACGAAGGATTCCGGAATCGTCAAGAGGCCTACCTCTGGTCCTCCCTCTCCCGGAAGATCTTCAAAAGCTCTGACGTCGATATCGCCCGCATCATCGGTCACCTTCATCCTGCTTCCCTCAAGGACGACTGGGATGAGAAGCGCAAAGGCTTGGACCGCCTCGCCGACCGGGTCTTCGAACATTTACGAGATCAGATGCCCAAGAACACCACCGAAGCCCTTCAGGACCAAGTCGAACAACTTATGAAGGAGAACGAGAAGCTCAAAGCTGCCACTGACCGCGCTTCTTCACCCGTTCACAGCCCCTCCGAGCCGGAGACTCCTGCTGATCGTGAACGCCTTCGCTTGGACAAATCCAAGCCTCACATCACCCCGCCGGCTCCACCTCGCTCGGGACGCACCCTGGACCCTTGGAGAGTCACTTCAAGGCATCTACCCCGGAACCGGAGAAGTCCACCCCGCCCCCTGCTGCTCCTGCGGACCCCCTCCAGGAAGACAATGCACCCACAAAGGCCACCAAGACTGAGATCGAGAAGTGGATTCGCCTCAACATTAAGGACAGGGCTCGCTTGACCAAATTGGAAGAAACCGCCAAAGAGATCGACTCCATCGTCTCTACCCTCAACCTCAAGGCCGACAAGCTGGATCTTCCCAACTTACGCCGCCTCACTATTGCCTGGGGATGGGACCCCAAGTTGGCTCAGAGCGCCAGCCAGAATGCCCTGATTCGCATGTTGGCCACGGCCAACGCCCTCGTCGCCTGATGGTTTCTCCATCACTATCCTACGGCCTTCGTTGACTACGACCATTTCTCAAGGCTGCTCCCAACTGGTCCCGTTTCCCTTCCTGTTCGTGTTTTTCGTCACTTCTTGCAGTTCTTCACCCTTGTGGATGCTCATTGTGAACTCACCTATTTGGAGCTTCGTCCCCTGGTCTTTTTGCAAGGTCAACTATGCCGCCTTATTCTTTTTCGCACCCTCCCCGATGGTGCTCGTCGAACCAGTTTTCTCCCATTGCTGCATCGACTTCGACCTCGTCAACAACTCTACTACCTGGACTATTTTCAACCCAACGTCGTATACCTTCGTTTTCACCCACACCGTCAGGCCTACTACATTGGCAGCAGCATCCTCTCCCTTTTCGATCGAGAGATGTCCCGCAAACGCAAATATCGTCAACTTTGCAGCGGAATCAATGCGTACTATGAACCCGCACTTCGGTATTGGAAGCGGACTCGCACCTTCTTTCAACACGCTGTCATCCCCCTTCAGCTCAACTCGGACACTTTGACCACCCGCTCTACCGAGATTTCTTTTCAACAGCAATACCGCCCTCAACTCAATCGCCCCTGGATCAACCCTCTTCTTCGACGACAGGGCCTCCACGTCCCTCAGTACAACATCCCAACCACTCGTCATGGCCCCATTGGCATGTCTCGCCTCCATCGACATCGCCGTCGTCTTGAACGTCGACATACCCAGGAATGCATTTTGGATCTACACCTTCAAGACCTTGGACGTTCTTCATCTTCTACATCGACTCGGGAGCGACACCAAAGAAAAGTTCTTCACTTCCCAGGTCCTTCGAAGTCATTCTACGTCCACAGAGATTCTCTATCTCCTATGGTCGCAACACTTCCACATTGATGAGCCTTGGCGTTCACGCGCCGCCTCCCAGCTCAAATTGATCTTCCGCTTCCGGAACCTGATGATCCCACCCACCCAAGCCACTCTTCGACTATTTCAACTCTCTCACGGTTTCCTACAATGTTGTCGCCAACATTTTCGAGAATTTCTACAACTCCGCTCCCAACTTTTTCCATCACTACAAGTACCCGCTTCAGTCACCGATCATCGAGGTCAAGTCTCACACACTGGAGCACTACCTCTTCACCTTCAGAACATTTCTACGACAATGGACCCCGACATTGTCCCCCCAGTGCGTTTGCCACCGGATTCGACCTGATTTCCATCGTCATCCTGACTCCAACCACGTCATCGGCTTTGCCTCAGACCTTTTTCCCGGTCTACTCCTTTCTGAAGCCAATCTGCAAGACACTGTTTGGCCGGAGGAACGTGATTTCCTGAACCACTCCGTCACCCAGATGGACCGCTGGCTTCGCGCATGGCACCTTCCTTCTCACCTCCAAATCGAATGGCAACACTTTTTTCGACAGGAATGGCAACACCACGTTCAGCAACAGTCTACCAACCCCAACGGTTGGTCCTCACCTGAAATCCGGGCATTTCGCCGCTACACCAAAGGCTTCATTGTTGGACCTGGTGATCACTTTCCACATACTGCAGTACTCTCCTGCCCCTGCCACTACCACCACCTCCTGCACAAAACCTTTATTCCGTCTCCTACCACGCCCACACCTGTTTTCCAACCACTACGCCATGGTATTCACCTGATCAGGACTCGCCTTCGTGACATATGGCCACCTCACCTTCTTCAACGTTATCGATGGGGCCTACACTGGGATCGCCGTCTCCCCTCTGCCTACATCCTCCCAAAACATTCTCGAGACTGGAGCAAAGCGCGTCCGATTGTGTCTTACACGCAGACAGTATGTGCACCACTCAGCCAGACGGTAGCTTCCGCCATTTACTGCCTTCTGCAAGTTGTTTTCCCTGAACTGACAGCACTTTCTGACGTCCTACCCCTCCTTCGTCGCATTTGGAGGATATTACAACACTATGACCCCACGGACGACCTTGTCCTTTATCAACAAGACATCGCCGGCTTCTTCAATTTCGTCACCCACCCTCGCATGATCTCCACCGTTGAGTTCTTGATCACACGATACGCTGCTCTTCAAGGCTTGGATCTCCGAGACGATCCCATTCTCAGTGTCGCTCAGCACCAACAAGAACGCCTTCAACGCATCTTTCGTGGTCGATGGCGTAAGGCTTCCCGCTCCTATCACCCCATCCACCTTCGTGATCTGCCAGCTTTGGTTTCTCACTTGTTGGATTCTTCCTACTTCACTGTGGGCCTCACCGTGTTTCGGCAATGTCAAGGAGCTTCTATGGGATCACCTTTGGCCCCCGCCTTGTGCAGCGCTGTCGCCCCCTTCCGTGAATACTGTTTCCTACGCTCCTTTCCCACTTCCTCGTGGCGCTACGCTACTGGATTGGCCCTTACGGGCACGCTACGTCAACAACGTCTTCTTCCTTGGACCTACACACATGCTACATACTGACTCCTTCAAGGCCATCGCTCAACCCTTCTTCTACGGCAGACCACTGGAGATGGAGTATGTCACGGATGAGACCCTTCTTGGTTTCGTTCTTTCTACTTCTCAACGCACGATCACCTTTCGACAACCACCTCATCGATCTCACACTGATCCGCAGCAATCGTACCGCCGGTTCTCCATGCAGACATGGCTCTCGCCGGTTTCTTCACTCGGGGCATTTTGATCTGCCGCTTGACTCGCCCTCGCGACCTCATCTTTCCGCAGCTCATTGACCTGACTCAACAATACCTCGACAAGAACTTTACCATGACCCAACTACTACCACTTCTCCATCAACTTTGTCATCGCTTTCACTTACCAAGACCACCACTTCATGCACAATGTCGGTTTCTCACTTTCTCACCGGATGCAGCACTTGGGACTGACCCTCGCGTTGAAACATCCTTGGCCCTCACCTCGCGACTTTCGTTTTTCTCTTGTCAATTGTTTACTCCCATGTTTTCCTGTCAATCTTACTCCCCTTCCTTCACCAGCGTCTCGGCTCAAACACGCTTTTCTCCCGTTCCATATCGCTGTCTTGAACATGTCTCATTCGACTACTTCGGACCTCGTTTCCACCATTGCGACCCAGCTGAACATCGTCATCGTGACACTTCGTCTTTTGGTCGACATGATTCAAAATCCTGACGAGGCTTCACCACTTGTCATGACCCCAGGCTCCTGCCCTCCTGGACCACCGGCCAGTCCGACTTCACCTTAATTTCGGACGACAACGAGACCCTCTATCAGTTGGGCACCTTGTGAACATTCAGCACCTCCATCAGAGCTTCAACCGACCGACTATATGCATGGCTCCACCACCGTCGCCTACGTCATCGGCTCCCCTGTCTCCCTTCCCTTTCCTCCTCTCCCCCACCTGTTCACCCTCCTTCCCCTCCCCTTGCCCTTCCCGCGTCCTCTTCCCCTCCCCCACTTTCCTTTCCTCCCTCCCCTGCACTCTCTCCTCCCGATTTCGCCTACCCGCTTCCCTCGACTTGCGCTCTCCCACCCTCCCCCTCCCCATCCGGTTCCCTCGTTTCCTCTGCCCCCCCGGGCCCCCCTCCCCTCCCGTACCCGCAAACGGCTCACCCTCTACTCCTCCCTCCCCCACTCCTTCTTCTCTTCCCGCTTCCCCTCGCCCCCTCTCTGACACCTCTTGGGATGATGATTGGGGCACCAAAGATGATGACCTTCTTCTTAGCCTCAAATGCAATGAACGACTTCGACCCAGTTGGCGCTATATCACCAGCAAAATGCAGCCAGCGCCCCCAATCTCAGATCCACGCTCGTTGGGCTGAACTTCTTGAACTACAGCGACTTGCCACGTCATGACTTTCGTCTACGACCTTCCCTCTCGCCGACTCACCTGCCCCGCAGGCGTCGTAAAAAGGCCCTCCCCGACTGTCGGGTTTTTCCGTGTTTCACTTTTTGCTCCCGTCTCGCACTACGGTTTTTGTTTTCTGTTTTTGTCTCCACCTTTCTACCCGCTTCTGATCTTTATCCTCTGCTACATCAGCCTTTCGGCTCAAACTCCGATCTCACTGTTTTTTCGTTCGAACTTTTGACGCGCCCCATGTCCACTCCACCCGCTACAGGAACCAGACGACCTCGCCCTTCCATGGCCTCTCACCTTCGGGACTCAGACGAACCTATTTTTATTTCCACCACCTTCCCGAAGAAAGCTCGTCCGACACAGCCTCCTATTTCACTGCGGACGACGTCTACCTCTCCGGATCTTTTGAGCACTCGCGCCCTACTACGGCACCACCATTTTCGAGTGACTCTACTCCGACTTCGACTCGCCCTTTGGTGGGGCTACTTGTCAAGATCAATGGCGAGGAGATACCTTTTCTGATTCCCCGACCGTCACTCCCTTTTCGACTGCCTGAGGCTAAGCCTTAATTCACTAATTCACTTCGGTTTCATCCACTCGTCGCTTCCCTTTTGGAAAAGCCCCCGCGTGCATCGCATATTTCTACCATGCATTTCAAAGTCGGTTTTGCTTTGTTTACATGTTCCTCTTTCCTATTTTTCTTTCCTCGCAGCCTTTCAGTTCTGCACTTGTACGCTCTTCGCCTCCTCGGGACTTTTCCCTTTCGCTCGACATGGAGAATACCAACATTCAACCAGAGGATGTTCGCGTCCCTTCGGCTGACTCATCTCCGACACAAGTCCCCCCTGACGACATTCCTACGAACCCGGACCAACTGGCCGTCTCCAACTACAGTGACACACATGCCGTTGATCCCGCTCTTCTTCCGAGCCTTCCTCGATCGGACAATCAATACAACGAGGACTACACGGACTATGCTCGCCAGGTTCACAATCCTGCCTATGGATCATGGCCTGTTTCTGAACCTTTTGAAGAATGGGCTTGTCGCCAAAGCGGTCAGAATCGTTATTGGTTCTATCGCGCCTGGTTCCATCATCAGACGCTTTTTTGGGACCACCAGGACCTTGAGTATTACAAATCGGCAACCGGTTATTTCATTGACACTCACCCCGCTTCCCACTGGCCCACGACACACTATCGAGTGTGGGGCACCCGGGGTTGGCAACTAGTACTCTCTGCCACACAAAGTCTTTCCATGTGGACACAATGTGAAAAGTTCGAAGCTGAACTTCGTGCTGAAGAGGAACGTTTGGCCGCTGCCCACAACCCCACCAACCAGTTCACCGCAGAGGCCAAAAGCGACAGGCTGTGGATAATTTGGAGCATCTCAATGTACAGTATCAAATTGAAGCCCTCTTGCGGAATTTCTCTCAGATGGACGTCTCTCAGGTTCCGCAAAATCAACTCATCGGAGGGGTCGTCCACACCCTCACTACGTACCAGGATGAACTTCAGCAAGCTCTTCGTCCCCATGATCCTTCATCCCATCCTGACCGCTCCACCGCAGCCTCCTCTGCTCCTGCAGGGCAAACTTCTTCGACCGATCCCGTCAGGGGCGGCGCTGGACTCCCGCTTCCCCTACCTGATTCGGGATCTATGTCACTGAATTCCTCATCTACAGATTCTCAACATACCTTGGACCCTCCGTTTCCTGCTGAACGAGCCCAGGACTGATTCTCTTTCTCAATATTTCGACTTCGGTTTCCGATGCCCATACATTCAGGTCGAGGCCGTACGAGCTTCCCCGTATCGTTGGATCCCCTCCGCTGTGATTTAAAAAGGCTCACCATTCTTTCGTTCTTGCTCGGATGATTTTCCTGTCCTTTTTTTTTCTTCTTTTTCTCTTTTCCTTGACATCACTGATGATTTTTACCCTCCGCAGCCGTTGGCTCTCACCGCTCTCACCGCTTCGCATCCGTATCCGTCGTCGTTCGCGATGATCTCTTCAACTGGTCTTCGTGTACCTGAACCTTTGACACAAATGATCCCTACCTCACGCACCTCCTGGCGCGAAGTTCGTCAGCCTTTTGAAACCTTGGACATGGTTCCCGACCTCTCCACCGTCCTATTCGAATTGGACATCAGTTTGCGTGTCTATCAACCACTTAACTACATCACCGTGACCCTTGACAGGCAGCAGATCGAAACCAAAGAGTACACGGTCGATGATCTCAAAGATGTGATCTGCTCCCGCCTAGGTCAACATCGTACCGCATTTTGGATGGCCCTCCCCTCTACCGGTGACTCACGAGTTTGGGAAGTTCCACACACTTGCACCCTTGAGGACCTCGTCCTCTACTACGTCAATTCTCGACGGCTCCGCCCCTTGGGGATCGCCAATGAATATCCCCGTGATTCCACTCCTTTCCCCTATCGACCTCTCCACACTGTCGCTCCCCGACTACATGATGATACCATTTGTCAACTCCGACTACCTCTGACCGCGTACCAAACCTATCGAGAGATTCGTCAATTTACCTGGTCTCACCCCACCCTTGCTTGGCGCGGAGCTTAAAACCTTGCCTCCCCTCGGGGAGGCGTGTGTGTGTAACCTTTGGAACCACAGGGATCCTTTCGGATTGTTTTGTTTTGGTTTTGCTTCCGATTTTACAGCAGGGGGCATGCGGCCACCACGCAAACGCATGCCAACGAAGCTATGCGTGATGGTGGAAGCCAGGTCTGATCAACCTGGTGTACCTGCTTTTGGAACTGTTGACAAAGCTGTCACCCTCATTTTCTTTAAAGGGCTAGTGCACTCTGCAGACACGAGCGGCCGCCGTCACTTCGACCTGTTCGTCGTCTCGTGGCTTTGGAACTTTGGCCTTTAACTAAAGGCGCTCAGGCCCCCTTACCTGGTTTTTCAGGATTTGGGTTTCTTAGGCTGGCGTGTGGCACCGCTGTCAAGTCAGTACGCATATCCATAAGTGTGTGAGTCACCTGTTGGTGTAACAATGCAGGGGGTCAAAGCGCGATATCACCAACCTTGACCAACGCAGCTGGGTGATATTGCGGGATGTGGGACCTGGCCAGTCCCATGCACCTGCATTGGGTTTGTGAACGTTGTAACTAGCGACCACTCGTAGAGGTTCAAGGCTGTTTAGGTTTTCAGGTCTGCAGTCATACTTGTTGTTGCCTTTCTACAAAGATTTGCACTTGCTGGTGTGTGAAATGTTCAGTTTGCATTCAACCCACTTGCACTTGCTTGTGTGTTGCGGTACATGTTCAGTTTGTATGCAGTCAACCTACTAGCGATGGCCTCCAACCTACCCCTTCTGTTTAGAGCTTGAATCAGATTGTGATGTGAGTTCAAATCGTTGGTGTACGCAACCAACCTACTTGCGATGACGTCCCATCTAGATGCGATGGCATCCAACCTACATAGATCCGATGGCCTCCAACCTACTCGTCCTGCTTTAGCTCAGGAAACTTGTTTCACCGTTTCACCTAGGCAGCTGTGTGTCCGAAGTGTGTGTGTGTGTGTGTGGCAAAGTGGAGCAGCTGGTCAAGCGACTGGCACCATCAAACAAGGCATGAGTGTCTTCTCTGGTGTCTAAGTAGTGTGTGATAGAATATCGAGCGGTCGTTTTACAATGAGATTGAGATTGAACTTGGCCAAGCGACTGGCAGCATCAAACGAGGCATGAGTGTTTTCTCTGGTGCGTAAGTAGCGTGTGACAGTTTTGAGATTGAGACTGGTTTATATATATATATATATACGTTTGCAGTGTTTGAGTAGCATGTAGGAGAGTGTCATCACAGGAGGCGAGCGTGTATCGTTCGATGTAGCGTAGCGGCAGTTTTTGAGTTGCGCATTGGATGTAAATACACGAGGTGCAAACAATGCCTTCAAATGTAGGCTTGCTTTAGAACTGCTCGAAGCAACATGACACCAATCAGATGGTGGAGGATCTGAAAGCCAGAGCTGCAACTCAAGGGAAAGAGTGGCTTGTAGCAGACCTGGCTGCAAAGAATCTTGCCACTTTGCGGAAGTTGCCTGCTGTCTATGGAATGAGTGTGAGCAGGGGCCAGGCCAGGCGTTCGTGGCAAAGGCAACTTTGGTGGAGCAGCAGGCCATGGTGGTGTCAGTTGCTTCCTCCGGTGTGTAAGGATCGGTCGTTTACAATGATATCATAAGTTTGCCGTGTTTGAGTAGCGTGAAACAGAGTGTCATCACAGGAGGCATGAGTGCATCGTTGGAAGTTTGAAGTAGCTTGAGTGTTTGACTTGCGCACGCCGTGGAATTACGTCTGGCACGACCGATGCGGCTGGAGCTGTGACGGGGCAGCAGCTGATGAAGTACACGGGCATGTCGAAGCAGTCGGTGGCCAGGCAGAAAGAACGGAGCCCTTTGGCCATCCTGGCTGTGGAAGTAGGTGTTGATCGAGCGCATGATAGCTATCCTCATCCCAAAGGCGCGCAATTTCGAATTCATCCCGCTTTTTCATTGTTTTGGTGGCATCCATCGTAGTCCGGCTGATCTCTGTGCCTGGCTCATCTTGTGGGATGATATCTCCGCGGAAGATGCTGTGATGCGAGTTCTATCTCAGCGCCCGAGTCTGCGACCATGGAAACATCGTGCGTATGTCTTCTGGGCTTTGCGAACGCTGCAAGCACAGAGGCAGTCTTGGGTTGTTGAACTGAATGCGTATAATGCATTCCTTCAGTAGTTGTCTAGCATGCAAAAAAAGCTTTGTCACCCGCTTTTCAATGTCTCTCTCAGTGCTGCTGCTGAATGTGTGTCCCTGCATGTGATTTTCCCTTGAAATCATATTTTTATTCTGAGGTTGGCCCACCTGTACATAGAGCAGAAGCCTCTCTGATCTGGTGCAAATCAGATTTTCTTATAACTCGAGCCTTCTGCAAGAAAGACTCTCATGCAATCCACGGACATGCGTGGACATGCTATCTACGTTCCTTTAGGATCCTTTAGGTGTATATACCGCAGCTGCCTGGTGAAAGACAACACACATTCTGGTGGGCTGCATCGTTGCTGGCAAACCACCGTTCGCATTGCCAAACACTGCCAAAGCATTGTGGACCAAGCTGTCCTACTCTCTTCCTCCTGGAGGACCGAGAGATAGCTTGTCCATGTATGCTGAAAAGCTATACACAGTGCAAGTGTATGCGCTGGGCACGGACATGGACAGATGTCATACTCTCTGCACGCGTCGCCGTCTGACGCATCTAGTAGAAGATAAGCAAGAAGCTACGATCAATGTTGTCTTAGGCTGGATTGCAGATCGTGACCTCGGGGACGATGTTCTGGAAGCTTTAGCGACCATGAACGCAAACAATGTCTAAGGTGAAATGGTGAAAGATTTTCTCGCCTTTTTTCATGAAGGCACGTGGAAATTTACCTTGCATCCTGCAGAACGCTATCGCGACCATGATGACGCAATCGCAATCCTGCAGTTAGACATCCATGGGATTTGAAGCTGTGCTGATCATGACGGAAATCTACGTGTCCATTTCTAGTCTCGAACAGAAGATGTCTTCAGCATACTGTGACAATACACTCTGCATTGTGCAAAAAGACCGCGTTTCCTAGATTTTCCTAGGTTCTATTTTACACCTTTTCACTCTCCTCCTCATCCACTTCATCTTCTTTCTTTCCTCACTTATTGTGCTTTCGGGCCACCCTGTCGTCTAGTCTCTTGATCCTGTTAGTAATTTGCTTTTGAATCCTGACAATTGCTTTTGATACCCATGCCCATGCCCAGATGCAACCTGGTCCATGTGCTCCTCTCCCATTTCAGCCGTTCATTCCCTCTTATTGCACTCTTGCGCTGACATCACTGGTGCACAGGCATTGCGTGGCGTGGTGTGTTCGCATCCTTTTTTCGCCAATCTACTTTCACAAAGCAACACTGGCAAACTGGCACCAACTCTCCTCCGCCCGATCCAACAGTACGCACAAACGTGGCAACACTTTCCGGCTATGCTAGCATTCGGTGGTCTACGAAAATAGTGTGAACATTTAACTTTTTGCGCGAGAAGTCGAAAAGTGAAAAGTTTTTGAATGCCCCTGGCAGCCCTGGCACTCGAAAAGTCGAAAAGTGATACTTTTTGCGAAAAGTGGAAAAGTGGAGACGTTCACAAAAAGTCCGACTTTTCTCGAAAAGTCGAAAAGTCCAACTTTCTCGAAAAACAAAAGATTGCACAATGTCAGGTGGAAAACACACACACTAATTTTCCACAAGAGGGTATACGGTATAAGTATAAGTATATACCTGAAGCCTTGTTCGCTGACTTTTTCTAGGTGCACCTAGAAATCCTGAGCGCACACATTTTTGAGGGGCTCAAGGGCAGAGCCTCTTTGAGTATAGAGTATGTATGGATCAAGGCTACATGAAGGCCAACGAGTTGCCAGTGAATGGAAACAACTAAGAATGGCATATCCTTTCGATAAGAGAGGGCAGCGCTGTGAGCGTGTGTATTTTCCAGTAAAATCCGCTATTGTTAGGTGTCCAATAGAGAAATTTAGCCACATGAACGCTTACAGTGCTGCTGTCCGCGTCTTCAATGAATGAATGTTCAACTTTGCTTTACTTTGTAAAATACAATATTGACTGCCCATGAAATTTATATAATGTTTTAAAAAGATGCATCTGTTTGAAATATTTAAATTGTCTTCCATGAGCTGCTCTTATTGACTGCATACAAAATTTTGAAGGAGTAAAAAGTGCATTTGTCTGAAATCTTTCACTTGTCTTCCATGAGTTGCTCTGGGTAGTCTTCTGTGTTCGAGTATAGTTCATTATAACATTTATGAGCTCATTAGGTTTTTTAAAATGAGTTCATTGATTTTCTGAAGTTCTCTGACTTCCTGAACTGATATTAAAAAATACTTAATTACACCCAAAAATAGAAGTAGTTTTTATGAATGCATACAGTTTTAACAACTCAGAAAAATACCAAAATGTATTTAATACTAATCAAATTTATTTTTTCCAATAGAACTATATACTCAATTTATGGTTTCATGTTGGATTTCTCAACTGCAAATATAAAGAAACAATATTTTAAATATGTGAACCTTTTAGCCTGTAATATCCCGTTATTTACGCGGTTGCTTTTGGTATATTTTTGTTTTTTAGTTCCACACCAAATATACAAGAAGAACACACAAAACATGAA
>CAXAMN010017668.1:188053-216715 GCA_963970005.1 Durusdinium trenchii
CTGAGAGTCAAAAAAAAGTGAGAGTCATTTTTGCAAGCCCCTCTGATCATGTTAATTGAATAAAAACGTTGATAAGGAAATGAAACTCAATATGTATAAAAATACATTTTGAACACAATATTGAAGGATACAAACTTCGAGATATGAAAGCAGATAGAGAAATAAATGAAGATGAACATATTGATGTTGAATGGTGTATGGAAAGGTTGACTAAGCAGTGACTTTACAGCACGGCGTGTTTGTAATTCTCAATGCCATTCAAAGAGCAATTGTGTAGCGTTCTGTAAGTATTGTAATTGTAGTAGCAAATACATGATATATATAGTTCATTTTATCATATATATTATAATTATCGCATCAAAGCAAAAAGCTATTAATGATACATATTTTGATAGAAGTGGATATGGAAGTAAAGCAACTACTTTGAAAGATGCTAAAAAAGGACAATTCAATACACCGGGGAGAAAGTTGTTGGCGCAACTCCAAAAAAATAGCGGGAACAGCCGCGCCATGTAACTCCTTTTTCTCGCTATTTGGCCGTCATAGATGGCGCAACTGGTCTTTGGATTGCAGAAAATTAACATTCTGCGGGGTGTCTGTGCGGATACTAGTTTTCCCTATTTCCCACAAAACGTTTGGGGCCTATAGATGGCCCAATGGCCAAGTTCTGTACATTTGGCCTGCCGGCTGCAACCTGGCTATACTGTGAAGAAGAGTGTTACAGTAAGTACTGTAAAAATCTGTAAAAGTAAGCTGTCTTGCTTTGATGTGGAGGTCACGTGACCTTTGAGCAAAAATGTGTGGCCCGGTACCAATAGTGATTTCCTCATATTTCTTCTTGATGTCCTCTTGCCTCTTGAACTTATTCGTTTCCTTTTGATGTCCTTTTGCGGTGGGGCAATAGATGGAGCGGTCCCAATCTCCGCTATTTTCTGCAAAATAGCGCGCAAAATCATGCAGAATCTTCCTGTATTTTTAGCCACGGGGCGCATAGATGGCGCAACACACCTGAATGCCCCTGATACCTAAACCTGGCGCAATAAAAAAAGTCACCTCATCAATTTTCCCTGCGGAGTAACTATGGCAGATGTAGAAGAGTTTTTTTAGCAAGACTGTTGAAGTGAAGAAGAAGCCTAGGGGCTTTAATGTCTTTGTGGCTCCGCATAATCATACTTATCAACTTGATATTTTTGTTTTTTCAGAAGATATTGAAGCAAAACACAAATTTAGAGCAGGGCTGGTTATTATAGATGTTTTAAGCAAGTATGCAGTATGCGGTAGTAGTGCCAATAAAAAGCAAAACCCTGCCTGATGCAATGGCTGGAACAATGGAAGGTCTCAAAAACATGAGAGCAAAACCACAAGTCATTTATACAAATGATGAGAGAGCCATAGCAAGTTCTGATTTCAAAGCATACATTGAAGGTGAAGGCATTGAGCTATATAGAACAAGAGGGCACCCTGCTTTTGCTGAGCGTTTTATCAGAATTTTTAAAGATAAACTTTTCAAGAGGGTAGATACGATGAAAAAAAAGGAAAGCGAAACATCCAATGGACTGGCTATAGATTTGAACTATATAATGAGTGCTTAAAACAATAAAGATGTCCATTCAGCAACTGGAATGACACACACCAAACGAAGCAAGGAAAAAGACAATGAACTTACATCAAAATTAAATGTATCAATGAAAGCAAAGAAGAAAAGATTGTATCCTGAATTAGAGGTAGGTGAAAAAGTACAGATTGAGAGAAAGAAAGCAATTACAGAAAAAGAACGCACTTCACACTGTCTAAAAGGTGAACACACGGTAGAGGCAATAAATCAAAACTGGGACAAACCTATTAATTATACATTATTCGATTGCCCAAGACCATTGCTTCGCAATGAGTTGCTTAAAGTCTAAAATGCATTACTTTTAGAGAGGCATATTTAAAGAGATGTCATCTTAGATAGTATCGGAAAAGAGATGGAGATGAAAAGAGATGGAGTATGTGTGATAAGGAAAAAACAACTGCTGAATTCAGAAATGAAAACAAAACTTGTAATGAAGACCGTGATGAAGCAAATAAAACCCAAAAAACAACACCGCAAAAGTGAGAAATGCAAGTTCAAACAATATGAAAACTCAGTGGGACATCAACACCTTTTAGAGATGTATGAAGCAGGTGAAGATGTAGATAAACCAAATGAAATAACACCTGGTAAATGGGGCAAGGTATAGTATGATTGTTATGACTGTAAAGGTAGTATGCTTCAATGTATGTGGGGCTCTCACATAGCATCATCAAGCCATATTGATTGTAAAGAGAGAGCCATGTGATTAGAACATAATTTATATAATATAAAATATAGTTTATAAAGTATGTGTTGAGTTCTTTGAATTTGTTTGTATTGTTGTCCTTTGTTTTGTTTTTGTTGTTGTTGGTTTGTTGTTATGTTTTTTGTTGTGTTGTTTTGTTTTTCTATTAGGCTCGTGATGGCACCTTTTCATATGATATAGATGTTAGTATGAAATGGGCTAAAACCACAGGGGGACCCTATATGAGAGAAGGTGTCATCACGAGATGCTAACTCTCAGAATAGAAAATCGAAAAAAAAAAAAAACATAATACTTTTAGCATTTCAGGAAAACATCCAAAACTGAATCGAAAAGTCGGAAAGGTCGAAAGGCCAGACTTCTTGCGAGAAGTTGAAGAGTATTGAAGAGTCGAAACGTGTTCGATAGTCCAAAACTTAAATTTATAGCTGATACAAAACTTAAGAATTAATTCAAATCATTTCTTTTTGAGTATAAGGCTTCCGGACTGTTTGGTATGTAGGCATTTGGATTGATTTGTCTGGTATTGGGATCAATGAACCCCTTCTGGCTGGTTCATCAATGTCTGGGGCGTGATGTCTTTTGCCTATTTCAAGAGTGCGTGAACTGCTCATCGAACAGCACGATCCATTTGTCTCTTGAGCGTTCGCGGTGAAAGCTAGCTCTAATAAGAAATAAGCCGAACATGACAATGAACTTGCGCAATATATTGTTTCAAATAATCAAGAAGTCGATGTTCTCGAAAAGTCGAAAAGTCCGACTTTTCTCGAAAAGTCGAAAAGGCAAACTTTTTGACTTTTTGGGAAAAGATTTCTCCTTGTGGTAGTCCCGAAGACTTGAAACAAAAAGTAAAACTTTTCCCGAAAAGTCTAAAAATGAAATGTGTTTCGAAAAGTCGAAAACAAAAACTATTTTACTTTTTGACTTTTTGCGAGCAGTTTACTCGTTTTCGCGATAAATGTTTGCCCGCAAATTGCTAGCTTAGCTTTCCGGTGGCGCACCGTGGCTTGAGTCATCGGTTCGCCCTTCTTTGGAGCTGGCTGTTGCATTCCCATGCCTTGGCTACAGTCTTGGCTGCGAGGCTAGAGCTCATCACAAGCCCTACATTAGCATCTGAGGCGATGACTTTTCCGAATTTGATCCATGCTCATCTCGACCTAGTGAGGTAAGGCCAGCAGAACCAAAATCAAACAGTAGAGTTCATGCTGCACGCCAAGCAAGCACAATTGCTTCTCAGCGCCGGGCACTTCTGCCATGACCACCAACGATCCGCACATGCTGCTTCATGGGCATTTTCATGCTTCCACCATTCAACTTTGCACTGTCATTGGCTTGCGCCAATGTGCGCGAATAGGTCACGTTCGGTCGCCCGAAGTAAGTACAGAACTCCTGCAATGACGTGGCTTTGTCTAATGGGATCCTGACGGCCTTGTGGTGGGTTCAAATTGCGGCCCTGCCTGGAAGTCGATGTGGCCATCTCCATCTGTGTCAATGTCCTCCAGCTCAAATCCGCGAGCAGCTGCCTCAGTGGATGCACTCAAAGTGGAAATCTTGAAAGACTCAACAGCTCCATTTGAGAGGCTGAGAGACAAACAAGCACCTTCAACTCCGCGATGAGGGGCTCCATCTCTTTGGCAGTCAGAGCCCCAGCCCTTCAAAAGATTTCGTTCGCGGGTGAACCAAAGCCTTGAAACAGCTATATAATTGCCTCTTCACATCAAGGACACGAAATTCCTGACGTAGAAGTTCATCAAACTCGTCCTGTGTGTGTGTGTGTCACAACTTCGCAGCCACTTGAATATGCGAACATGATGGGTGCAAAAACGGCAGCCCTCCGATCCTCCATCGACAACAAACACGCAGCCGTAAACTCAAGATACTCGCAGGAGTTGTCCCCGTTCACATCCAACGCTTTGGCGGTCTTCTTGGCAAGCTCTTTGGAGATGCCTACCGAAACCAAAGCTGACCTCGATAGGATGGCAATAATAGGCTGGGCCCGGCCAAAAATACGACAACTGGCCTTGCTGCAAGAAAGCAACTGCACAAACATCAGCAACTGCATCCATGTGTCCACTCTACATTATGGAGTGACATTGGGGTTGTTCATAAGATTCCTCTGGCTCTAAGTTTGGGGCATTAGCTCCGGAGTGTCCAAAACGCCGCTGTTGTCTGTGTCGAACTTGATAAACAGCTTTGCGAACTTGTCAATGCAGGTGCAGTTTGCCGCCACCTCCAGGGTCGGGGAATCTTCGAGACATGTCAATGCAGATCCATTTTGCTCCTAGTAGCGATGCCAGGAGCCCCTAGTAGCTTCTTGTTCCTAGTAGCCCTACGGCCAGGAGCCCCTAGTAGCGTCCTTGCTCCTAAGAATGTTTGAAAGAAAAACATACAGTATTCTTTTGAGTTGCCAATAGCGATGGCCTCCAACCTACTAGCGATGGCTTCCACATTTACCACGTCATACCACCATGCAAATCATGCAAATAGCCGAACGGCGTCTGGGACACCGCAGGATGGAACCTGCACCTTTGCCCAGCCGCTCTTAACTGACCAGTCAGGCGTTAGCCCTTTCTATAAGGCGGTAGATGATCTCGGGCCTTGAGGCAGAAGGCTCGCTGACAAGGTGAGCGGTCTCTCCACGTCAGCACTGCAGAGCAAAGCTTCTGGAAGTCTTCTGAGGTCACTTCCTGCGGGAAAAGTGAAATCACAACAAACAGTTGAGGAACTCTGTGCTGTACTTTTGCTAATGCAAGTGTGCAAACGAGGGGCTTCAGCTTGTTGCATTTTCAACCATGGATGCTGCAAACTTTCTGCTGCGGAGGGTCTAGCCTCAGAAAAGCATATGCAGCATGCAGCATATATCAGCATGTGATTGAACTGGAGTTCAGTAAACAAAGAATGAACACGAGCACCATAAGCAAGGGCCCAGCACTCTCACGAAACGTCAGCAGCTGTTTGCACAGCGACTTAGCATCACGACCTTGAAAACGGCACTTGGGCAAATCAAACACTTTGATAAAGTGACCATGAAGACAAACAAATGTGGACTGACGTCCCCGCTGCATCGCAATATGTCCCAGTTTGGCCCTTTGCTGTGGAGCTCGACCCATTTGGCCTGGCTTTTGGACCCGCATCCCTAACACCAATTCACCGGGCCAAAAGCACAAATGATACGAAGTGCAAAATGCATCAAATCAAACATCATGAAATGCCGACCTGCTGCTTGGCAGCGCCCTCTACCTCGGGAGGTGCTGGCAGACATTCCAGAATCACAAGATCCCGCAGTCCAAAATACAGTATATAATTAGACTCAGCGCCCAGCATTCCCTCGCACTTCAAACGGAAGCTTGTTCGTGAACATCTCAAACATGACGCACCCCATGCTCCAAACATCACCTGAGACAAACGGGTTTGGAAACTATCATGCGCAAAGCAAAAAACATTTCTTGCAAGATGGTGTCTGGGCTTAGTCTTCTGCTGGATCTAATACCGTACGATAACATCGGACGAAAATGCAGGAAGAAAATGAGATGAACAAAGGCAGGTTAGGACCTCTTTAATCCCCTTTAGGCGGGGTTTAATACCTTATCATCCCCTATCTTCTGTATCTTCCTTCAATTAAGTATATATTTTTGATACCTATATAAGCATGGCATAGTTAGTCCTCCAGGTGCCCAGCTTTTGGGCCCGCAGCTGCCTGACCAAACCTGCACCGTGAGGGTCTACAGTTGAGTCGAACTGCCTGAGAACTGAGTTCTAGCGGCCTCAGGCGCCATTGTCGCAGGAGTCCCTGCTACCTGCAAAATGCTGTCCTCTTCCAAGATGTGTCTTTAGCAAATATACATTTCTTGACCGCCACACCTTGCTGCCGCGAAGGCCTGAAGAACTAAATTCAAACTGTTGGAGGCATCAAAGCCTTCTTATGCTGGTGTGGCATGCGCACCATCTGCCCCAAAATGTTCTTGACATTTCTTGCCGAGCTTGTGGCGCATGACACTGCTGAAGGAACTAGTATATATATATATATTTAGTTATATATATATAGAGAGAGAGAGTATCAACTTCAAGGGAAATATATACAGGCTCAAAGATTGCGATGTTGAAATAGTTGTGGCAAACTCTCGAGAGGTAGTGAGTCTTGTGAAGTTCACCATGCTCAAGGTGCAGCTGTTTTTAAGCTCCTGGCCGAAAATACCACGGCAGCAAATTTCAGCTATGCCGAGATCACAAATGACAACATGAGGGAGGCGAGCAAAAACATTTCCACTTTCTCGCCTAGGCGTTGTCATGATGGTCGTGCTGAAAATGGCTCAACAAAAGTGCTGGGGGCCACACGTGTCATGTAAAAGGAGCAAATTTTGCCCTTTCAGGTCTTTGTGGACAACACCTTTGGAGTGAATGTACACCTCAAGCACATAAGCGGCACTTGTCTTGTGTTTAGATGGAACTGACCTGGTACCAGCTCTAATACCGAGCAAATTGCCAATGCTTGAAAGCTTTGACGGATGCTCGCAGCCTTGCACGGAGCTGCAAGACTCAGGAAGCAGAGTTAGCAGATGTTGTCAAGGTTACGAATGATTGGGGCAAGAACACAATAATTGCCTGTCTAGTAATTTTATGCAATCTTACTCTCATGTTCACTTCAGCCTCCCTAACAGCTTTGAGTGCGGAGCTGCCCATCGTTCTGGTAAGGCATCACCTTGTCGGCGCCCTTCTCTCACAACCTTCGCTATGCAAATCTGTTGTGAAGAGCGGACGAAATGCTACTAGGAGCAAGGACGCTACTACAAGGTCGTGGGGCCTTTAGCAACTCTCCACCATCACAATGCTCCATGACCTGAGCGTTCAGGGAACCATTTTGATCTATTTTTTGATCAAAGAAAGGGTGGCCGCCAAAAAGGATCGCTCAAACAAACCAAACAAACCAAACACCTCCAGCCACAACAAAGGAACTCATCCTACACCATCCCAAACAGATTCTGAAAAACTTGTGAGGCAAAGACGATGTTGATGGAGTCCCCCTCTTCGTACCAGGAAAAGATGCGAAGGATGTGCGGATGGTCCAAGTTTTGCAAAATCCGGGCCTGCAAATTGAGATGAGGCTGGAATGTCAAAAACTTTTTTGATTGATCTTGAGTGATTCATCCGGCATTTCGTTCGTTGCAGCGCCTCTAGCTTGAGGCGTTCATCATCCCACCCTTCCGGCCGCACAACGGACTTGAGAACTTTGCTTTGCCCGGTGGCCTGCGAAGCAACACGTATGCTGCAAGTCATGGAAACAACGCCGGACAACGGCTGCGGAACCTTGTCTTGCACCTTATGTACCATGCCATAAGCCCCTTGGCCAAGAAGTTCGCAGTCATCAAATTCTGAATCGGCCTCAAAAACAGAGCGATCCTGCTACACACAAGGTCCCATCCGTGCCCAAATTTACTTGAGGTGCCGGCATGGCCCGCATGCTCAGTCACCAAAGTGCTCCGCAACGTTGGTAAACCGCACATGTCATTGACTGTTGTCTTTTTAGCTCCTCGAAGAAGGAACGGACAAGAATCAAAGTCCAACTGATTAAACCACTGCAAAGTGCACCCTCACATGTCCAAAGCGGTGTCACTGCCCTCATCGAAAAATATGGTTAGATAGATTTAGATAGGGTTAGCCTGAGCGTACCTCGTGCCAACCACTGTGAAACCTGAATCACACACTATATATAGTCACTCTGCAAAATGTCAGGTCCTTTAAACATGTTGGGAAGCGCCGTTGGGCTTCCCAATGGAAGCGCCGCCGAGTCAAAGCCCCTCGCGTGAACATCATCATCCCAAACGCTAGAGCCATGCAAATGGCAAGCCGGAAGCAAGGCAACCGTTGACTTGATCACAGCGTTTACGATTGGACACCTGGCTGGCTACAAAGCAGGCGATTCCAACATGCTAGCAACAAACACATGCAGAAGGGCATTGCCACGTACCAGCAGGGCACCCTGCTACGAGTAGTAGGTTGTTGAGAAGGATTCTTTTGGAACAATAGCAATCACTGGCTTCGTCTTTTACGGACTGTGCGAACGAAAGCCAAATTGTGCTTCATCGGGGGGTGTATGAGGAGCCTGCCTCAAAATGCTTGAATGGGGGCTTGGTTAGTGGGTGTTAAATCGAACATTTGCTTGGATGATATGCTATTGCAAAACAGCTGCGGCTCAGACGCCTGCAGGTTCATGCCAACACGGGACCCGCACTTGCTCCTTTTCTTTTTGGTGTCATTCTCTACTGGGGTGAAGTGTGTTGCTCGTCCCCGGCGCTCAGAAAGAGAATGAAACCGGGAAATCAAATCCAGGGAATTCTGAAGCCTTGGAGCTCTGGAACCTCCCTCAGAGTCGATGAAAGCTTGGAACAACTCTGTGATGTCGAGCGCTCACCACTTGCCCAGAATAGGACACCTCTGGCTCAGTCCTCGCTCGAACTGGATGACTGCTTCATACATTAACTTCGGGTTTCCCAGCAACTGGAATCACTGGACACACTACTGGACACAATTGAGTTGCCTTCGTCAGCCGAAGGTGATTAATTTCGTCAAATCTAGGTTCGTCGGAACTTAAGGGTTTTCAGAACTTTAAGCAGTGGACCACATTTGCGTGATGGAAATAAGGCTTTTGGGGAGCTGGACATCAATTTCCGTTTGGAAATACTTAAAACTTTACAATTTACGGGTATCCTACAGGAAAGGATCCATCCAGGTGAGTCAAACGTGGTCTGCCACTAAATGTTCTGGATTGAGTGAGCAGTAAAAGCCAGATCCTTCGAGGCCATATGTTTGCTCTGGACGGAGGGACTCATTACAATACTCTCAAGACAGAATTTCAATTTGTAAAGGTCTTCCAAGACTTCCATGCAAACTTCCCTAGATTACTACCTATCAAATATATTTAAATCAGAGGAGTCTGAGTCCTATCTAAGTCGGGCTTAAAGTGGAGTTCCGACGAACTCCGACGAACTTGGCCTTAAAACTCTTAAATTCTTGTGTTTTTCAAGTTTTTGCTCGTGATAATTGGCTGTTGGTGTGGCCAAAACCACCTGAAAATAGCTCTGAACAAGCAAGTTTGGTGCATTTTCTAATGAAAATTGCACTTGCGCCTCTGAATTTTGACGTAAAGAAATTGGCTGAAAACAGCCCAAAGCTGCCCTCCGACGAACTCCGACGAATTAAGCTGGAATCAAAATATTCAAGCTGAAGTCAAATGTTTAGGCCCTGGAGGCTACAAATAGCAGTGTGCTTGCTGTTCTGAAATCATTCTAGGTGTTTGCGCTCTCCAATTGGCCAATTCAATAGCCATCAAATCTTTACTACCAGGTACAATGAGAATTTCACTTGGGAAGTGGGAATATTCCCAAATACAATGGAACAGGTTGCCCAGTGGGCCTATCACAGCACTAAATGCGGCCGATGGGGAGGGGTAGACAGAGGAACGGATATATTTTCACATGTTAAGATGTTTCAAAAATACTTAAAAAATTGAAACCATTTGAAGCTGATTAGTTGTAATTGATGCTATGAAAACTGGGTTGGACCTTAACTTCTTGAAAAAGCTTAACTCCCGACCAACCCGTAGGTTGACGAAATAAACCAGCCGAAGGTATCGCGTTCATATTGGCCGTGCCTTCAGCCAGCCACCTGACTGCCTTTTTGCGAGGGTAGCAGTAGGAATGCAGTAGGAGCCCGCGGCTGGCCAACTATGTTGCGCTCGCTGGGACACTCTCGTGCAAAACTGGTGGAACACCGTAGCTCTAGCGTCAGACTTCTATAGGACACTTTTGGGAGACATTTTGCCTTAACATGGTGCATTTTTTTGGAACATTTTGGTGGGACACTGGGACACCCTTGGCTCACACTCAGGAAAACACTCTTACAGATCTTACCGTTTGACCACAATATTTTTCATGTTGACGGCTTGCACCAGAAATTGGGCTGGAAGAAACAATCCAGCTTTGGCTGGCCCAAGAGGTCAACGGATGTCAACGGCCCCAAACCCAAAAACTCTCTAGATCTCAGCGGCTCATTTTAAAGTAATTTTTGGCAGTGCCTCCTCGTGTTAGCTTGCCTGATTTCTTCATCCAGGCTGCCTACAGCCGTGGAGCACTTCGGGCCTCACGCTTGGTAGTTGACATTTTTTGGGGCGCATGCACTTGAAAAACCGCAGCCTGAATCACATTACAAATCAGCTTAAGTCGGTGTGAAAACCAGCACAATGCTTCGCCCTTGGGTGACCAAAGCTGGCTGTATTCGTGGCCCTGGCTGCAAAATGAAGAAACAAATGTGCCCAGCAGCTTTAGCGCTTCACCTTGGATAACTACTTTGGCACTCAAATCATCAACCATCGACCCACTCAAACTGCGGGCCGCTCTGAATTTTGCGCCGCACAAAATGAGAATGGTCCGCTACACAAGTCCCAGCTCGACGGGCCCGTGCTGACAGGACTCATGGAATGAACAGGGCCTACGGGCCTGACGGGCGCGCCATCAGACAGCCTGGAAGAGGTCAAACACGAAATTACGCTACGTGTTCAACTGCATGGACCACCGCAACTCTCACTCCTGCCAGGTTTTTCTTCATGCCATCCATCACACAGCTATTGCCACGAAGAGTGACATGGTTCGGCTTGTGAAACATCTCCGTCTCCCAAACATGACCTTCGCAATGTCCCAAATCACCATAAATCAGTTCCGCCGCTACTGGGTATATATATTTTTCATCTGTATTCACAGGCTCTGTTTTAAAAACAAAACGTATATTTATGTAAAAATATGTCTTGACATTGACCCATATGTGTGTGTGTTTCAACTAACCACGACATCGAATGAGAAACATCATCTGTCATGTGTATGGCCAAGTGCTCACATCACAGCGAGGCTGTCTAAGGATAATTTTCCTTGCTATTGACAGTCATGTGTACATACGAGGAGGCTGCCCTACTTATAAGTAAACTCACAAGTACCAAAACAGATGTTGCAAGTACTCTAACAGTAAGTCATTTGTTTAGACTTAACATACTTGTAACATCGGTTAGCGGACTTACAGTAAGTATAAGTATGTTGGAACTTATATAGATTTACAAGTATAGCTGAAAAGAACATGGTTCAGACTTAGCGGACTTATGAAATGCATGTTTTTGCAGTCTATTTTTGCAAATTTCATTACAGAATTGTATTTGTGGGGCAACGTGCAGAGGGCTCAAGACAGGAGAAGTAGCCTCCTTTCCAGGACAACACACCCATTGTGGAGAAGCTGTCCGGAGCAGATTGTGACCGGAACCATGCAGACCTTGATGTGCAGGTTTCGCTGCCGTGGCATCTTTGGTGGGAGCACAAAAGAGGAGGGAACAGATGTGGAGGTCAGTGGCTATCACCGACACCAGTACGCGGCGTGGTTGCGCGGTGGCAAGGGCACGGAGGCTGCGCTTGGTTTGGGCACCCTCCATGTTTGGAGGCCTGCCAGCAGCTGGAAGCAGCGCAGGCAAATCTGGGAGCAGCAGGCCATTTTTTTTTGAGAGTGGCAGGCTGTGAGGGTGCACTTTTTTGCTATTTTCAGAATTCCATTAAGTCATTTGACATGTATAGTTTTGTGGCTTATCAGCATCTATATAGTGTCCAGTTGCCTTTGAGTCTGGCCCTCTCGTGATGGCAGAAATAGAAGGCGAGAGTTTGGCAAGACAATTGGGTGTGACCAGGGTAAATTTTCTTTAGATGAATGTATGGCAAAACTTTGGTATAATCACTATAGGGTCATATAAGTTTTTTCAAGTATAATATTGTATTTTTAGCCATCTTAGGATGGAGTCATCACCCTCGATGAGGCAGTGGCACACATTGCAGGAAACAAACTTCAAGGGCCAGAGACCAAACCTATCAAAACATCCAGGGAGATTGGTGAGGTTGAGGTGGGAGATCTACCCTTGCGCATCTTAGAAGCAGAAGGGACTAAACTCGAACAGTTCTTTGATGTGATCTTTGACCACAGACTCCCGGGTGCAGAGGATGTGTTTGAGAAGGTGATCTACAAACATTGTGCTCAAGGTGACTATAAAAACCGACCACAGCACCCTTTTGTTTGAAAAGTGAACTGCCGGTACCGTACTTGATGCAAATCATCATTGTCCCCACCACGACCCCTGAGAATGGAGACCCTGAAGCACAGTATGTCAATATCATCAAGCACATCTACCTGCACAAAGCCAGTGAAAATGTGTATGGATGCGTGCACAGTAGCGCACAGGTGGGACTATGGGCGGCATTTCAGGGTGGGTCTATTGGCTATGAACTATATGCTTGACCTCATGGGTGGCAGGCAGATTCGGCATTGGGTAGTTCAACCAAAGTTCCCCAAGAAACAAACTATGGACAGTGCAGCCCGCAGCGCAGGGTACCAATTCATCCGGGACAAAGGCCCCAAATCAAACAATAGAAACCAATTCATGGAGTGGACAGATGAGCAAATCCACACACCAGGCAGCCCCATTGAAAATTGGAACGAAGGGAAGGTCGTCACTGCCTTGCAGAATTACATGAGAGGCAAACAAAATGCAAAGACCTTAGAGTATTGGCCTTTCACCTTCAAGAGCTTCAAAGCATGGTTGTTCAACGAAATTTTGGTCCATATGCTCCCCAGCCTCAGGCAGAATGCCATCACATGGCTAGGAAAAACACGCACAGGAAAGTCCCTTGGTTCAAAGACCGTGGCCTTCATGCAGAGCAAGTTTGAGATCATCCAGGATCAGCGCGAGGAAGAGCTCATCCCCTCCATCATTACCGCAAAACACTTAGACTGTTTCAAGGCCGAGCCCTTGACCAAGTACAAGCCCGGTGTTTACGACGATGGTCAGATGCAAAAAAATGATGCAGGTCCTCAAGGCTTTCCTGAACCCTTCTGAAACTTAGCATCATCATATTGCTATAGCTATTACTTTCACCTTGAAATTTCGCAAGGAATCAGGTGTATAATAGTTATGTGTTTTACCTAAATCTGTTAGCACTCTGTAAGGAAGAAGATGCCACAGTGTGGGCGCGTTACTCGAGCGTGTACTTTGAGCAATCTGCGGGACGCCAAGCATGCAACAACCCCCACAACCAGGAGTTGGAGAATGAATTGGCAAAGCGCATGGAGGAAAAAGGCATGCGGCATGCAGCATGAACAAGACTTCCTTTGCGGAATTCCTCGACCTCATTCGGCCATCATTTGCTGCCATTGACAGTAAGGAAGATATGCATGCGATTCTCGCGCGCACTCGTGTCATTCTTTTAGGGGAACATGGGGTGTTTTGGAGGGTTGCAGGCACTGAGAAGAACGAGGTGAACTTCCAGCCATGGCCCCGAAATGAGAGCAAGGACATCCTTGTTGCAGAGCAGGTCCATAGACGCCTGCCCGGAAGATGAGGATGTAATGGCTGAGGAGTGTTATGAAGGAGGCACACAGCAGCCCCACCTTGCCTCAACATGTGTGTGGTGTGCTTGTACTACAGTGGTTTGGGTTACCAGTACCATGTGACCAGAATGGTCCCTTCTCCGTGAAAGATCTCAACCAAATGCTTGCTCCGTTCAATGTCCATTTAGTGCGCTGCTATCCCAAGACCCCCGCGATTGATGGTAAATGTGTGTGTGTCACTTCCAGAACCACTTCACTGGACTACATGCAAGAGAGGGCTACTTCCAGCACTTTGACAATGGGAAGGTTCAGGTATGGAACATCGGGCAGGTGGCTTGTCTTGCAAACTGCTCCGAGGTGACGTTGTTCAAGGTGAAACCTATGAGCCAGCGGGGCAATGAGGCTCCAGGTCTTGAAGGGATTGTTGGTGGCTCCAATGGTAAGTATACGTATCCTTTGTCTACATGCGTGCTTGATGGGTGTTGTGAGACTTTGTTGCCAAAACAAGTTGTGGATGCAACCCTCTACGGACTAGGTGGACCCCAGGAGGTGCAGGTTGAAACCAAGGTGTTCGTCCAGGACGTGTAGGGCAGTGTACGGGTGCAACTATGTATGGAGCAAGGGTAAAAAACTCAATGTCGTGTGCATGAAGGATTTGAAGGATGAGGCCTTGTTTGTGAGTAGTAAGTGTGGATTCACCATGGACTACCTGAAGTACCATGAGGAGCTATACTTCCGTGGTCATGTTGCAACTCGCGCAGTAGCTCATGCGTATGAGGCTGTGTATCGGGAGGACATGTCGGTTGTTCCTGGTTGGTTCCGTCAGTTTCATGAGCATGCACTGTTCTACAAGATTGCGTTGCAAGAGCTTGAAGTGCTTGGCTTGCACTCCAAGATTGAAACCGAAAACGAGATTTCAGATGAGGCGCTTTCCCTCTACAAGGCCCTTTGCTATGGCATCCTGTTCCCTCCAGTCAACAGGTCCCAGGTGACTGTATTGGTTGGAGATGGTCATGGTCAAGTACAAGTGAAGTGCAACCAAGCAAGGTCCTAAGAACAAAGGAGGCAGGCCAAGGCAGACCCCAAGGAAGGTGGGACGTCATGGGAATGGGTGGTTTGTTCTATGTGATCCCCACAGCGGTCGCATTGTGTACATGGGTGAGATGCGTGAACCTGAGGGCAATAAGACCGCCATTGAGGCGTTGAAGGAAACTTTGTGGGTGTATCCCAAGTGCAACTGCTTTGTGTATGATCGTGCGTGCTCTGTGGTGTCCTCGGCAAGCAAAGAAGATGAATTGTCTCAGATCAAGTACTACATCATTGATAAGTTTCAAAAAAGGTATGGTTGTTCAAGTAAAGCTGCATCACCCCTACTCTGCCAAAATGGTGTTGCGCGCTAAGGTCACATCACCCGTTTGAACAGGCGAATCAAAGGGTGCAACACTGGGATTTGTGAGCAGACATTTGCGTGGCTGAAGAATTATGCGTCCGCCCTCAACGAAATGCGGACAAACCGCCACCACTTCATGACCATGTACCTGGCAAAGAAGCACAATGAAAGCACAGACAAGGGAGAGGCAGTCTACATCAGCCGCTTTGCAAAGAAACGTCCAGCATCGCGATCGTATGGGTGCAGCAAGTAGACGTCTGAGTGTGACGGCAGGTCCTGTGGCTGAAGATCACAAATTTAAGAGCAACGTCCGCCGACCCCACACCGTGGGGAGAGGCGTGACTGTTGATGTTAGCCTTAGCCTTAAGCCTTAGCCTTAGCCTTATAGCCTTAGCCTTAGACTTAGACTTAGCCTTAGACTTAGACCTTACCTCCCCTACCCCTCCGGACCCTTGTTGCAAGATTGTGACAAAAATGTGGCGTGATTGCGACCTGGATTGTCCAAGATGCTGCCATCCCAATTGATTTACATCTTGGGGCACCCTCTCCACCCGCTCCAAAATGGTCCCGGGCTCGAATCCCGGGCTGGTCGCGGCGTGTTCCCGGCCAATGCCCTTGATTTTTCCTAGATTTTGTCACGGTTTCTGTTGGATTTGTGAGATTTTCAAAGGCTTTTCCAGGATTTTCCTAGGACCTAGGAATGCTCTAGGCTTTGTCTAGATTTTGTTACGTTCTCGGCTGGATGCTTTTCCAAAAATTTTCTAGCATTCCCTCTTGTTTTTGGGTTCCCAGATTTCCCCCAAAAATTGTGAACCTATTGCTAACCTATTTTATTCCATTGTTGTACTCATGCCTTTACCCTGATTTTTCCTAGATTTTGTGACATTTTCTGTTGGAATGGTCGGAGTTCCCGGGCTGGTCGCGGCGTGGTCCCGGCCAATGCCATTGATTTTTCCTAGATTTTGTCATGTTTTCTGTTGGATTTGTGAGATTTTCAAAGGCTTTTCCAGCATTTTCCTAGGAATGCTCTAGGCTTTGTCTGGATTTTGTTACGTTTTCGGCTGGATGCTTTTCCAAGAATTTTCTAGCATTTCCGCTTGTTTTTGGGTTCCCAGATTTCACCAAAAAATTGTTAACCTATTGCTAACCTATTTTATTCCATTGTTGTACTCATGCCTATACCCTTGATTTTTCCTAGATTTTGTGACATTTTCTGTTGGAATTGTCGGATTTTCATCGAGCTCTCCAGCATTTTCGTAGGAGTGCTCTTGGCTTTGTTTACAATTTGTTACGTGTTTGGCGCTTTTCAACGCCTTTTCCAACATTTCTTCTTGTTTTTGGGTCCTCAGATTTCCTCAGGGAATTGCTAACCTATTTCATTCCACTGTTGTACTCGTGCCTGTCGTGCGCTGCCGGGCTCCGGGTTCCTGCTAGCGCCTATGGTCTGTGCTAGCGCCTATGGTCTGTGCTAGATTTTGTAACGTTTTCCGCTGCTTCGGTAGGATTTTCAGACGCCTTGTTTTTGGGTTCCCAGAGTTCACCAGAAAATTGCTAACCTATTTTATTCCATTGTTGTGCTCATGCCTTTCGTGATCTGCCGGGCTCCGGGTTCCTGCCAGCGCCTATGGTCTGTGCTAGATTTTGTAACGTTTTCCGAGCTTCCGTTCGCGCTGCTCCGTCCTAGAACCAACACGCCACATGGCGCGGACACAGGCGCCTCACTGGCCGGACCTCGTCCAGCGCATGAAAGGCACGAGTACAACAATGGAAGAAAATAGGTTAGCAATTTTCTGGGCAAACCTGGGAACCCAAAACAACCTTTGACATCCTACAACTCCCTTCTACGAAAAAACCCCAAGATGTAAATCAATTGGGATGGCAAAATCTTGGACAATCCACGTCGCAATCTTGGCGGATTACGTCACTGCAACAAGGGTCCGGAGAGGCAGGGGAGGTAAGGCTTAAGGCTAAAGCTAAAGGCTAGGGATATGGTCCAAGGCTAAAGCTAAGGCTAGCGCTAAGGTCTAAGGCTAAAGCTATGGCTAGCGCTAAGGTTTAAGGCTAAAGCTAAAGGCTAGGTAAGGTCTAAGGCTAACTAATGGCTAGGGCTACAACCCTGCCACTAGATTTTCCCTTGGGGGTCGGCGGCTGCAGGCGGTAGCCTGGTAAATCCGGGCGCCGGCCACGCGCCCGTGTCCTTGCCGGAGGCCTTCGGTTGGTAATCGAAGGTTATATACGCTCGCGCCCCCTGCCGCCGACCCTTTTGGTCGACCTCCGCCCGACCTCAGGTTAAATCCGGTCGACAGATTTATATGTAATTTACAGTGTTTCGTGTGTGTGAGGTACACAAAACACTGTGTTTTACAGGGTTTTGGGCCCCTCGGCGGCCGAGAATTTCATCTTGGAGATGTTTAAAAACGTAGGTTTTCCAGTGTTTTTGCTTTGCGGGAAGGAAAAATCGTAAAAAGTTGTATCGGAAGATATTTTTCTACATAAATTGCCTAAAATCTCCCCAACATAGGCCCAAGATAGCCAACATATCCCCAACGTGTGCCCAACATAGCCTCCAAGATGGATCAACATAGGGCCAGCGCAGGCCAACATGGGGCCAACATACGCCAACATAGGCCCAACGTAGGCTCAACCTAGGCCAACATATGCCAACATAGGCCTAACATAGGCCTAACATAGGCCAACATAGGCTCCACATGGGCCCAAGATGCGCCCAACCTAGACCACATGGGCCCAACTTGGCTCAACCTAGGGCGAAGATGCGCACCAGATGGCGTCACTTTGCTCCATATAGGCCCCACCAAGGCCAACATAGGCGAGAGAGAGACAGAGAGAGAGAGAGAGAGAGAGAGGGAGAGAGGGAGAGAGGGAGAGAGGGAGAGAGGGAGAGACAGAGACAGAGACAGAGACAGGCGAGGGAAACAGAGAGAGAGGGAGAGGGAAAGCGAAAGAGAGAGAGAGAGAGAGAGAGAGATGGCTCAAGGGACATTGGCTCGAGGGTCGAGGAGGCTCAAGCCGGTTTGTCTTCGAGGACTCGGAGGGCACTGGTGCTACCTCTTGGACGGTCTCTTTGACCTTTAGAACCTCGAAGGTGGCCTTGAGCTCTTGGTTGGAACCTCACCCTGCTGAAGACCTACGATGATGAATGGATGGGAATACCCCCAGGGCATACTGTGTATGTCAAGGGTGCAAGAACTCGTGGATTTGGACAGATCGAATCACCAGCACCCGATGGAATTGTGACAAGTGTGGCACAGCGTGGCCACAAGGATCGCAAACTTCCTATGGATGGAATCACCGACCAAGAGCCAGAAAGACACGTGGCAGAGACCGCCAACATGTTGAGCCTCCCCCAAGACTGATGGGCAAAGCAAAGCCACCAAGCGGAGTGGAAGTGACCCTGAAGAAGGCATGGTCAACTTTGCCCCCTGACTGTCAAGCTGCTCTCAAAAGCTTGGGTCTTGACTATACACCGGAGCCGGAACCTCAGCCACTTGAAGAGCTTCTCAAAGCTCACCTGGCTTCACTACCCAAGGAAGTCAAAGAAGTTGTGGAAGGGCTTCTGGCTCCTGCTCCTGCGACCAATGTGGATGTCACTGGCCAATTGAAAGCAACAGTTGGTGAGTTGAGGCAATTGTCCACCAAGAAGCAGTCTCTTCAGAAAAGAGTCGACCAGGCCAAGGAGCAGTACAAGAATCTGTTAGATGAGCTCAAGCAAGTGCAAGCGGCTCTAGACAAAGAGCACAAGCTGCTGGGAGACCAGTCAGAAGCCTATGCCAAGCAGCTCAAGGAGGAAGCAGTGCCTCTGAGCCCGGGCCATGAACATGTTCTGGATGCAGATGCCACTGAGCATGTTCTCAAAGCTCTGGGGCAGGCAGGCATCATCTTCAATTCGGAACAGCAAAAAGAGCTGGAGAGGAACTTGGCTGAAACTATGGCCAAGCGCCGCAAGACCGAACTTGAGACCCCGTTGGGGGGGGTAACAGCATCAGGACATTTTCCGAAGGAAAAGGGGACGCTGTCAACTGTTCTCTTGCTGATGAGGGGACCAGGAGAAGGACAGTTGCAGACAGGGCTTTTTCAAACTATTGGGGCTGTTTGAATGTATGGCGTGAGACACCTTTCACTGCTTGGGGGCAGATGCAGGGAGAAGGTGAGTGGGGGCAAACTTTGTTTGGCGGCATGTGCAATGGTTTTGAAGTGCATGAACATGCCGAGCATCAAGGTTTGCAGCCGTATGTGAATGTTGAGGACTATCATGAGATGCCATTTCCAAATGAGCAAGAACATGCAAATTTTGGCATAGATCTGGGAGTTGCACATGAATTTGCTACTTTGTATCCACCTCGGGACGGCATGCGCCATGATGGGGTGGACTCCGGATCACCACGATTGGATGTTGGACAAGGAAGCCTGGCTCGATGCAATGCCAAAGAAGGATAATCCAGCTAAACTACAAAGCCTGATGACAACAGATCATTGGCGGAAGATGGAAGCTCACAACTCAGACCAGGGAGAGGGAAGGGCACTGACCTTGGGGAGCACAGAGCGGCTGGGGACACTCAGACCTGCTAATCTCAGGACCCTGAACTCTTCCCTGAGGGCTGAAATTGAGTCAACACCACACACCGAAGGTGGTGTTTGTGCCTTCATGGGTGGAGGCAGAACAGGAGAAAACGACTACTACATCTTGGAAGATGACGACAAGTACAATGAAGACATCCTAACACCAGGTCACCTGCAGGATCGATTGCTCACCTTGCAAGCTAGAGCTCTGGATGCAATCAAAGCCTTGCCGGCTCACTGCAGAGAAGATCAGGGCTATGGCCTGGTTGAAACCAGGGTTTGGGGACTAGAGGCCCTGAAGCACATCCTACGAATGCGACTGGCACTTCAAGGGAGCATTCAGCTCACGCGCCCAGTGCCAAAGGTGGCTCGTATGCCACCCAACAATGAGCTACTGGCGGCCAATCTCACTTTGGTCATCCGCAATCGAGGCAACCGCTGTTTTGCCAATTCGGTACTCCGGCTATGGTGCTGGATGGGCGCTCATCATGAAAACCCAGGAGAGTTCTGGGGAGCCTCCACAAATTTGTGCCTTCAGCTTCTCCAACAGGATGACATTGCAGACATTTTCTGGGCCTCAGAGATTCAGCCTGTCCTTGAGAAGCTCGAGAATCCGCAGGCTCAGCATGATGCATCGGAATTCCTAGTGCACTGCTGGGAATTCTGGAAGCAGACAGGACTACAAGGAGGATGGCACTCCTACTTTGGAGGTCGATGGCATGGTTTCGAGACACTGCCTCTTTTTGTCCGGATGCCACAAGACGCTGGTGAAGATGTGACCCTGGAACAACTGCTTGACGATTGGGCCAATGAGGCCAATGGACAGTGCTTGGGAGCAGAAGTGGAACACATAGTATTTCACATTGGCAGGTACTTTCATTGCTCCAAAGCCAGGGCGTGGGTTAAACATCATCACAAGCTGCAGATACCCTCCACTTTCCAATGTGCACAGCGTTCGTCCACGGGGCATGGAGGCAAAGGGACCTTTGTTCTGCGAGGAGTGATCGCGCATCAAGGAGAGTCCCTCTCCTCTGGGCATTACGTCTCTATGTTGGTAGAAGGAGAAGCCCTTTGGACAGTTGATGATGGTGAATGCCCGCAAGCACAACAGCACATCCCTGAGATTTTCAAGACTGGGGCAGTCATGATTTGGGCCTCCAGAGCGGAGCACTCGTCTTTCTGGACCAGAACCATCGGGTGCTTTGAACCGCCGACTAAACGGCCTCGGTTGACTGGAGATGGAGTTGAGATCTTCTACAGCAATATCACCCAGTGGAACAATGCTGCCAAAGAATGGGTCCTTCAGCAGGCACACCCAGTCATAATGCTTGTTGAAACGCACCTTCAAGGACCCAAGCTTGAACTGGCGGAGGCAGCCTTGTGTCGAAGTCGATGGCAGCCTGCATCCCTCCCAGCGTGGGAGACGGGAAGAGGTGGCAACAGTGGGGGGCAGATTTTCTGTTGCAAAGAAGGACACTCCTCCTACCGGCTCCACCACTATGATCATGAGGGCAACGGTTTCCTGGCCAATGTGCTCCAACGTCAACAATGGGAGCTGGTGCTAGTCTCTCTGTACTTGAAATGCGGGGAGGATCTCAACTCGCACGCCAATGCCCAGGTTCTGGGGCAGTTAGCTGCTTTTCTCACAGAGCTTGGCGTCCCCTAGATTGTGATCGGGGATTTCCAAGTCCCACCTGAACAGTGGGAAGGGCATCATTTGCTCAATGTCCTCAAAGCCGAAGTGGTATGCACTGCAAAGGCCACAGTCACTACAGGAGGGGAACTTGACTACGTGCTGGCCAGTTGCAAAGTGGCGCCTTTCCTTGAGCTGGAAGTTACTTGGGATGTCCCTTGGAAACCTCATGCAGGTTTGATTGTGAAGGTCAACAAAGCAGCACCAAGACTGATTCTGCAGCAGCTCACTCAATATGCAGCTGTCCCACGGCTTGAAGATGCTCCTAGATCATGGGATGATTTTGAGCCCACGCCCAAGCTTTTCTGGATGGGCAAGCAAGGTGGACCCAAGGAGCAACAGTGTGCAGCGTGGTGCCATCAAGCAGAGCAATATGTTTTGCAGAACCTACAAGACCCCAAGCAAGGCAGGGGATGGTATCTTGCATTAGAGTTGAAGCCCCTCCCCGCTGTCAAACCGCTGACACCTTGCAAGAAAGGGGATCTTGCTTACTGGGGTCAGTTTTGCTCCATCCTCGCACATGTAGCCCACAAGGGTGCTATTGGAGCTGCTACCCACATGCACTTGAGGGCCAAGGCTGCGGATTTGGACCAACGGTGGCAAGAAGTCCATGGCAAGGAAGCCTTTGTGGCTGCGCTGCAAGATCTTCTGAATGGGGATTGTCGACCCCTCACCCTCCTGACCATCGGAGCTGAGGCAAACAAAGACTATGCCAAGAAGCAAGCCCTTGAGCTACAGTCGAAAGAATATCAGGTTTGGCTGGCACAAGCGGCACTGCGAGGTCACAGTGGCATCTATCGCACACTCAAGGCCCCAGATGCCATTCATGTCAGGCCCTACAGAAATGTTCCTGTACAAGATAGACAAAAGCTGCGGGAGCAACAATGGTATGGCCAGTGGGAGGTGGTAGACAAACCACAAGCGAGTGCGGAAAGGGAGCGCCTGCGCTGGGAAGCCATTCAGCAAGCAAGGAGGTGGGAAGACCTTGACCCGCACTGGGTGATGAGGAAATTTCAACGACTGCCTCAAAAAGCTTGTGGACCTGATGGCATCAGCTATGCCCTTCTCAAGAACCTCCCTCTTGAAGGTGTCACGGCCCTGTGCAGCCTGTACCGAAACTGGGAGTTAACAGGCAGGCTGCCTGATCAAGTTTGCACCACACTGGTGTTGCTTCTTCCAAAAAAGGAGGACATTGAGCGTCCTATCTCCTTGACGAGTGTTCTTTACAGGACCTGGTGCAAACTCAGATGGGACAAGCTGAAGGACTGGCAGAGCAGCATTGGCACCCGGCTACCCTGGGAGCGAAGCATGCCGGGCACACAGGTACTTCATGTTGCCCTCATGCGACTCCTCAAGTGTGAAGTCAGCAGAGCTGTTGATCGCCATGTAGTAAGCCTGCTCATTGACCTGCAGTGTTTTTACGACTCTGTTGCATTGGAGCAATCTGGACCACGGCTCCTTCAGGCAGAGCAGGTCACAAGCACTGCAGTGTTTTGCAAAAAGGGCATTTTAGCAGGCTGCCCCATTGCTCCCCTTGTTGCTAAATTGGTTTTGGCTCCGGTCATTGAAGGCTTCCTTCGTGGGCACCCCAAAGCGTCTGTTGATGTCTGGATTGATGACATTTCTGTTGACTTTGTTGGTCAAGATGCCATTACAGTATGCCGGGAAGCTTTGGCTGGATATGAGGAGCTGAAACAAGGGCTGGAAAGTGCAGGTTTGAAGCTCTCCACAAGCAAGACAGGCTTCCTGTCCTCGACAAATGAGTGCAAGCGATTCATCAACCTGCATCGCACTGAAGATCAGCCTCGTGCACACGACCTTCTGAAAGATCTTGGCCTTGACTCTAGTGGGGCCAGGAGGAGGAGGATTGGCACGCAACAAAAGCGGCTCACCAAGGGTCGCAGAAGGCATATGAAGCTCACCCACCTGAAGCTCCGATCGAGACCTGTGAGGGTCAGGGTCTGGAAAACGTCCGTACGTGCAGCTGTCAGCTACGGCATCGAAGCACAAGGCATGGCGCCGCAGAGGGTGAAAGTCCTGCAACAACAGCTAGCCCGCCATGGAGGCTACAGAAGGGAGGCAGCACTGACATCGTGTTTCATCAACATGCCAAGCTTCAAGACCCGAAGGACACAGCCATTGAAAGGCAGCTAAAGGCAATGCATCAGCTGGTAAAGGCTTGGCCAGTGGCTCAGAGAGGTGAGCTTGCCTCTGCATGGCGGGTCTCCTGGAAGAGGCTTGAGAGGGCTGCGCATCCGTGGATGGTGGTAGCTGGTCCGATGGCAGCGCTGCAGGCCTATCTGATGGAAATGCAGTGGGATGCTGGAGTCATTGATGATTGGGTCAGGGCAGCGCAGGGAGTGAGGCCGGCAGCCCAGATGAACCTGGAACATCCTTGGCCCTATCTTCAACAGCAGCTGCACAAAGAGCTTGGGGTACAGAGGGCGCAGCGCATTCAAGCACTTGAGCACTGTTTTCCTATGATGCGGATGCCTGACTGGACCATCTATCATCGTGTTGTCAAGCGGATGCATGGCACTCGCAAGGCTGCAGTGGATGCATGGACGCAAGGTTCTTTGAGAACACACACCCATGGGGGGCGGGCTGTCTGTCCGCTTTGCAATGCCCCGGTCACAATGAAGCACCTCATTTGGGAGTGCAGCTACCATGAGCAGCAGCTTCCTGAAGGATGGCCGCAGCTCATCGCGGCCAATGAGGACAGCATGCTCTGGGCAAGGGGCCTCATTGAACGCCCGGACTATAGGCCGATAGTTGGTGTGGAGTCGATCCAGGTCACTGGAATGCTGGAAGATGGATGGCCAATCCGCATCAGCCCCAGTCAGAGGATTGCACTTGGAGTCAAGGCAACATGTCCAGACGGGCGCTTGAAACGGTATGCGATAGCTGTGACCATTGGGCAATGGAAGCAAGGTAGCTGGCAGGTGGAAGGGACATGCACGGCACTCACTCCAGGTGACAACAATGAAGCTCGGGCGTGGGTTTTCGGATGCTGGATTGCCCTCAATTGTTGGCCGACACCAGATCAATGTCCCACATCGTGCTGGGTGGCAGGTCCTGCAGAAGGGAGACACTAGTGTTTTGGTGGCTGACCTGTGGCACAACCTTGAAGCTGCGGAATGGAAGAGGCTCCTCACCCTGCATGTGCCTGCAAAGCTGCTCCGAGGCGAAGGAGGCGAGCAGCGGGGGTGGCATCAGTATCAAGCCGCCCAGCATTGTGCCCACCAGAGGGCTTTGGCTGAAGCACCCTTGGAGCAACTCCATGCCCTTCAAGAAGCTGATCAATGGCATGAACAAGTCTATCAAGTTGCTGCGGAGCGCATTGGGGCGCTGCTTCAAGACAAACAGCACTATATGCATGACAAGCTTGAAGGAGTTGAGCCGGTCATCAAACTCAAAGAGAAAGCACCAAAAGGTCGCCTGGAGCTCATGCAGCAGCTGGCAAACAGAAAGCGAGCTGACGGAGCTGCAGGAGTGCATTGCTGGGTGCTCAAGGGAAGTGGACTTCAGTGCAGTGCATGTGGGATGCATCTCAAGGCCAGCAGCACGCATGATGAGATTGCGCGCAAAGAAGGAGCGCCTTGTGCAGGCATTAAGAAAAAGACGCTGATGGATCAGATGCAAGAGCTGATAGACAGCACAGCTGCATTGCCGGAAGAGCAAGAAGGGCATCGTTGGGCTTTGAAGGCCCATACCTTTCACTGTCAAAGGTGCTGGGTTCGTGTGCCAGTTCGCTGCAGCAAAGAAGCACTCGAGGCCATGACGCAACAAGCGTGCCATTTTGGAGAAGTTCACGAGGGTGACCTCAACTGGCGTACCAGAGTGCACAACAGCCACAGATTGCAAAGGAGAGGCGCATGGATTGTCTGTCTTCGCTGCTCGAAGCAACACAAGCTGCGCGATGGACATGTGCCGCATTGGTTGCAGCACCAGTGCCCGCAGAGTACAGGCCAGACCAAGCTTGTGTTTGGTAGCTCCAGCAGCTGAGCTCGATGGCTGCTTTCCCTGGTCAAAGGTGAATGACCCTTTCCAGGACCCGCTTTTGCCACTGGCGCGGGAGTCGAGAAGCGAGATGCAAAAGAACCGAGAAAAAAAAGAGAGAGAGAGACAGAGGACCCAACCCTGCACGCACCCAACCCCAAATGGGCCGGCGCCCGGCTGTCAGGCGTAAGCCTCATAAATAATAATGAATGAATATGAATGAATACTTTTTATAAGTAATTTTTCCTTGTCAGAGGTTCCTCGCTGGAATGCATTTCTGAATATTTATGTTTAGATATTGTTGCTCTTCATGCCCAGTATGTTCGTAGTTGCAGCGTTTAGCGATTGGCTCCTGTAAACCGAACTTGCGAAACAGACCGAAAGACAAAGGATGAGCGAAAAAATAGCAGACACGGCTGCCAAATAAAAACAGTGGAATACCAAAAAACCACACAAAACACAATATTCAGAGAGTCTTGGCTGGGAACCCACCCCCTCCAGAGAGTCTGAAAATATTGTGTTTTTGCTTTTGTTTTTTCAATGTTTTTGGCACCCCCTAGATCCAAATATTGCCTTGCCTTGCCTGCTGCCATAAAGAATATTCAGGAAATCTTGGCTGGGAACCCACCCCTCCAGAGAGTCTGAACATATAGATTTTTCTTGATGTGTTCAATGTTTTTGGTACCACTCTAGATCCAAATATTGCTTTGCCTTGCCTGCTGCCACCCTGGGAGTGCAGTTTCTGTAGTAAAATCTAGGCCTAAAAACAAGTGAAAAATAACAAAACAACTGCACTCTCAGGGCCTGCCGTTCTGTTTTTTTCCCCGTCGTGGGTGGCGTGCGCGGGTGCAGAGATTTCTGCCGAGGAGCAAGGTCACCGAGTTTTCTGCGTGGAAGTGCGGGACCTGAATTCCTGGAGGGCTGCTGCAGAGGGAAGATAGGAAGGAGTGAATTCTCATTGGATGTCAGATTCCTGTGTTGAAGGAGAGAGGGAGAGAGAGAGAGAGAGAGAGACTTTTCGGAGGGCAGACCTTTTTGGGATGGTCTAGGTCCCTGTTTGGAAGGAAACCTCTTTGGAGGGAAAAACTCCAGAGAAGACCCCCGTTCGGAGGGAAGAACTCCCGCCATTGGTGCGGGTGTCTGCACTGGTCAGGGATGCCAAGTTGTTGGCATCCCTGACCACGCACTTTCTGCCCTGCACTGCCTGAGACGCTTTGCTGGCGAAAGAAAATGTATTGGAATTGTTTTTCTTGCAGATTGCGAGGGCAAAAAATCGAATGTCCGCTTTTGTCCGCGGGCCTGGCAGATTTCGTACATTAAAGAGTCGTCGCGGCCAATGTCCCAATTTATTCGCGGATTGCAGCTTCTGGGTTCAGCACGAACACACGCGTATCGCAGACCGGATCGCAGCCAGAACATCACCGACGCCGCGGAAACTGTGCCGGAAACCTTGCAGCGCAGCCAGTGCGGCCGTCTGAGCGCAGCCAACGGACAAAGTGGTCCGGCGTCACCTCGGCGGTTGGCCGGCCGTGTCTGAGGACCAAAGAAAGCCTTCTTCACGAAAACCCTGCAGAAAATTCAACGCTCCATGGGAGTGCGCGCGCGGCTTGCTGAAGGAGGCGCTGGTCCGCCGCAGCAGCCAGACCGTGGATGTCAGCCCGCTTTTCAAGCCAATGGAGCACTGAAAGGCGCGCTGTGAAGACACGGAGTGAACAACTCGTGTTCGAATCGACCGCTCGAAGTGTCGAAGTGAAATGAAGGGGTGAACTTGTTCTTTTCTCTCATGAGCGTAGCTCTCGTGAGGCTTCAAGGGGCCCCTGTGTGGGCACAGGGTAAGCCATGAAGGAGCGGCGCGACGCCAACCCCTCGAAGAGACTGAACTCCGGAGTTTTTCCTCAAGCAGAACAAGGTTTATATCCTCAACCAGTCTCTGTCTTCACAGAGACTAAAGGAGGAACACTTGCTTGGCGTCGCGAAGTGATCGCGAGCGTCGCCTCGTAGTGGTTGAATCCGAGAAAACATATCCATACTGGAGGGCCCCAAGCCTCTGCATTAATTTGAGAAGGTGGTTCGACCACGAACAAGGCTTCATCATCTGATGGCTGATCGGTCACTACATGTATGGGGCGGAGAAGCAAATGCGACATGGCTAAGTGCTTCGTGTGTCAAGTTGTCGAATCTATTCATCTCCGGGCCCACCATAAACTTGAGAGAAGTGATTCGTCCCGGTGGCCAGAGGCGACTTGATCCCAGGGGGAGGGAGGGGACCCACCAGAGAGATGGACTGTACTATGCGACAAAGCCCTTTCAAACACAACAACAACAACACCAGCAGCAACAACAACAAGAACAAGAAGAACAAAAACAAAAACAAGAACAAGATGAACACCAACACGACCAGAACAACAACAAGAACCAACACGAACAGAACAGCAACAACAACAAGAACAAGAACAAGATGAACAACAAGATGAACAACAGCAAGAAGATGAACAACAACAAGATGAACAACAACACGACCAGAGCAACAACAGCAACAACAAGAAGATGAACAACAACAAAAACAAGAAGATGGACAACAACAGAGCAACAGCAAGAAGATGAACAACAACAGCAACAACAACAACAACAAGATGCACAACAACAACAACAACAACAACAACAACCATTACAGCATTTGAAGTACCGCTTCCTAAGTGTTCGCTTCAACGTTGTAGGTAAAGTACTAGAGCTATCAAAAGCTTAGGGAAGCTACCGGAATTAAGTATAACTAATCCAAGCTAAGAAAAGCTTAGCTATTCCAAGCCCAAAGTCTTTATCTTTCCAAGGGGTTGAACATAAGCTGGCTTGCATTCACCCAAGTGGTATTCAAGCCACTTTCAGGGTAGTGTGGTGCAAAAGTTCGTCTACCAATTGTCATGCCATACTCCTAGCTCAACAGAAGGCCTGGAGCAAGCTACCCAAGTTCCCTTTAGCATCCACTGACAGTGTCGTGGTTGTCTCAGTGGTTCATGAACAAAGGCCTACTATGAAGTGAAGTTCCAAAAGAAAAGAAGTAAAGACTTGGTAGAAGTATAGCAGTTTTTTTGTTCACTGGTGTGGTGTGGCCTTGGTCTTGTGAAGTGTGGGTTCTAAGCCTTAAAGCTTTCAGTTTCAAAGTGATATTAGTTAGTTTGTTTGTGGTTGGTAGGTTGCTGGCTCGCTTGTAAGTTTGATTGGTTGGGTGGTTGGTTGTTTTGCTTTTTGGTTGGTTACAGTCAGTGACAGTCACCTGGCTG
>CAXAMN010017668.1:216725-229152 GCA_963970005.1 Durusdinium trenchii
CCCCCAGGAACCTTGAGTGGCCACTGCTGGGGTGAAACAGCCAATAGTATTGGCACTACCCCCCACACGTTGCCAATAGTCCCTATTCAATTCAAGAAGTGAATGTTGCTTTGATTCGGCGCCTGCCATTGAAGGGGCCTTGAATCAATGAAGATGATTTCAAATGGGCCAGGCCCAAAACTGCAATTGGCCTAGCCTAGGCTAGCAGGCATCCAAAAAAACTATGTCAGGCTACACAATGCTACAAAATGCCCTTCCCACAAGAGCACACATCCATTTTTTCTCAATGCAACAACAGGCAGAGTAGGTCAGGCAGCACTCCACTGCACACCTTGGCACACTAAGTCTGAAGAGGCCAGAACTTTTCTGATTCACAACCCTGCCACTGTCATTTGCCTGGCCTGTGCCATCTTGAAGTGGCATTATGCCCATCCATGGGTCATCCTCCAAGTCCATGCATGGGTCATCCTCCAGGGGCGATGCAAAGTGAACACTCACAATGAACAATGCAGCCATAAACTGCACATTTAAACATGCCTTCCAAAACTGCGTTCAAGAACAAAGCTGCGCAATCATTCACACAATGGGTGCATTCACAAGAAACAGCTTAGAGTAGCTGAGGGCAGGTTAGGTGCTATAGTAGGTAACAAGTTGTCCTGGCTCTGGGAATCCTGGCAGCAAAAAAAGGGACCATAAGCCCCCTTGCTCACACACATACACATGACATGCATGCAGTGCATGTGCAAGAATACAGCCACAGTTCCAAACGACACCACCCAGTTGCTTCACAGCCCACTTTGTGGCTTCCACTTGACACAAAGACAAAGTATAAATATACAAATAAGTACACAGCAATGTCAGAAGGCCACATAGGCACAACAAACAAGTGAGAGCCATACACAAACACATAGAGCCACTTACTTTTTTCAGGAGGCCAATGGCTTTTGCAGTGCGTCAGGTCTCCCAGCACTTTGCTATTGTTAGGCAGCTTCATCGCTCCTTTTACTCTCATCGCTGAGCCACTGCAGTGCGGAGTCACACTGATAAGAACAGATACTGCTCTTACATCTTTACATGTGTGCTTTCATGTACTCTTCAAATGTTTAACACCCTGCCTTGCGTGAGTTCTCTTTTCGAACTCTTAGCACACTATTCTTCCAGCTCTGTGGCCGTGAAGATCAAATGATCTCTCTCTTCGTCTCTGTTGTGCCAAGCCTCCACAATTGCGTCCCAAGTCTGGTCATATTCTCCATTCACCAAATCTCTGAACATTTTGTGGTAGTTGCGGTCATAGATGTCGTACATCAGGGCATAGTCGAACTGTAGCCCTGGTTCATCCGGGTTGCGCTTTGCTGCCAAAAGCTGCAGGAACTGCTTGCACAAATACTCCGGGAAAAAGCCAGCCTCGTAGATCCTTTCAACTCGGATCTTCTCGATTGCCGGGATGAGAGTGTATAAGTACCCCCAATCCTCAAACCTGTTTGGAACTGGGTCAACAGGTTCCTCTTGCGGCTCTGGGCTGCTGCTTCTCCTTGCCGGTCGATCTTCTGGATCGCTGTCTGTCATTCCACCTTCTCTCTCTGAGCTTGTAGGCCTGTAGCGGCGCACATAGCTGCTTCCATCTCTTGTCCTCTGGAAGTAGCTTTCTCCACTTGAAGCGTCGCTGGAGTTCTCGAGGATTCTGTAGTTCACCATTCGTGCTTGAGTAGGAGACCAATCATAGATTGTGTTCTGCTCCTCCTCTTCAGTCCTCATGTGCACGTCGCCATCTTCATCAACCTGTTGTTGACCATGTTCTGGTCCATGCCTTTCTCGCACGCGTCTTTCGCTTCGAGCTATCAAGAAGCGGTCATAGGCTGCTTGAACTCTGTTGATTCGAAGGGGTTCAAGCTGCGGTGGTTGAACTTGGTCATCACTCACATGTCCTCTGTACATCTCCAGCATCTGTGTTGTCTGCCGGACATAGTCTCTTGCATGTAGTTCTGCTAGAGTTCTGCGGTGCATGTCACGTCTTTTCCTCTGCATCTCATCATGAAGTTCTTTCAACTTGTTCCAACATGCGATCATGCGCTCTTTCAAAAGTGCTCCAGCAAGTACTCCTCCAAAGAGAAAAATGAAGTTCCAGAAAATGAAACCACGTAGAGTGAACTTGTAGTCCATCTCCCACCAACCAAGCCATGTCATTGCTTCTTGTTGAATCTCGTTCTCCATGGTGTTGGTCATCTCCCTTGTACCAAGAGTTTCGACACACATGCTCAGTAGTGTCACTGCTTTCACCGTCTGGCGGGGAACAGGTGTTGGGCTTACACCATCCACAAGGTTTTGTAGAAGTGTTCTTCTCACCTGCTTCATCCTCTGAGCTGTTGCCTTCTTGCGAAGAAACTCATTGAACTCTTCTTCGCCAAAGCAGTTTCGTCTCGATGTGCTTCATGCGCCCCACACCGAGGCGTTGCACAAATTGTCGACATGAAGACGAATCTGTCACCTTGCATGTCTCTTGACATAGGAACCTCCAAACCTCTGCAAGATGAAGTGCTTCTGCCACTCCTCCAACACATGCTGTAAGCTCTGCTTCACAACTGGAAAGACAAATTGACTTTTGCGTTCTGCTCCAAGATTGCACCAAGCCTTTGTCCACAAAGATCATCACTGAAGACGTTGAGTGCCTCTTGTGTCTTTCTGAACTGCGGTCACCTGCCCAGTCGCTGTTTGTGAAGCATTCCAGCACATGTCCATCCTCGACTTCATTGTGCTTGTCGTAGAGCTCATTCAGCTTGCTGAAGTCCTTTCTCACATACGGCAAAAGAATGCCATAAGATTCTGTGCCTTTCAGGTAGAGGATCAGGTGCTGAATCCCCTTTACTGCTTCCTTCGTTGGATTGCTCATGAACTGAGCAAGATTCCTCACTGAGTTCTGGACATCTGGGCGATCTTGGGATAGATAAAGAAGTGTTCCCAAGGCGCTTCTGAACCTCTTCTTCTCTGCCTGGTCAGCTAGTTCACCTTCAAGACGATCAATTGCGATGTCAGGCGTTGCACGTTCCTTTTTCTCTCCAAGTCCATATAACTGCACCAAAGCTGGAATATACCTCTCATGACATGCGGTTTCACTATCACACCTTGCTCACAGAAGTAGTAGCGCTTCTTCAAGAACCTCACTGGATCTTTTGGGCTTTGCTCCTGCGGAAGAAGTTCGCCTCCGCTCATAGTGAAGATCTTCTTCACTCTTTCATTGGCCCATTTGAGCGCTTCTTCTGTTCCAGCTAACACCATGTCGTCAACGTGCGCCAGCACCACCACATTCTTCGTCATGTGGCGGAACATCGCCGGAAGGCATGCCAGGCTTTCAAATCCCAACTGCAAAAGATGGGATGAGGAAGTCAAACCATCTTGCTGCTGCATTCCGCTGTCCTGGAAGGCATCTCCTCAAGCTCCAATACCGTGAGGTAGCTTGGGTCCACCATGTAGGTACCTGTACCAGGATCATCTCTTGCTGCGGAACCAACAAAAATGCGTCCTTCACGTCCAGAAAACAGAGGAACCACCTCCTCACACAATGCAAAAGAACCATGAGCCTTGTTGCTGCATTGTGGCTAGTGGGTGCAAATGCCCATAGTTCCCCTTGTCACCAGCTTTGAACTCTCTTGCCACATACCGGCATCGTCGTCGCCATTGACCATCGCGAAACCTCCAGTCGAACACGCTTCGCGTCGAAAGAAGCTTGCCATGTTCCTCCTCCTCTGGTGTCGGGTTCTCCATGACTCCCATTGCTAAGAGTCGTGTGATCTCTGTGATCCCTGCCTCAGCTTCTACTTTCTCAAGTTCTTCTGCTGAAAGTTCAGGTGGTTGTCCTTTGTCCATGGGCTCTTCCATGTCCTCGTTCTCGAAGTCTTCGAGAGCCATCTCTTCACCATCAAGGTCATCGTAGAGATCTTGCTCCCACTGGTAGTCATTGACCACTTGGTTGATGCTCCCAGCAAAATGCGGGGGAAACATCTGAGCTGTAGGACTTGAGCTTGGACTTGTTCTTGCTGCCTTCTGTTTTGGTTCCTTTGCCTCTGTATCATCCTCTATTGTTGCATCCTCTGCTGAAGCTGAAGGTAAAGTTGGTGTTGTTGGAATCTGAAGCCCTGCCTCGCCAAAGTGGGGTTCTTCCTCCTGCATAAGAGTTGAGGTTTGTTGACTTTCTCCTCCAAGTTGGCCTGTCTGGGCGGTTCCCATCAAATTTGGTTCTTCTTCACTGTCGCCATTGTCTAGTGCATAGCGCTCCACATCCTCTGCATCCTTGTCCTTGGACTTCTCCACGGGTTTTGGTTCAGCTGCAAATCCAGGAACAATTCTGGGTGCACGTTTCTGTACATCCGCCAGCTTGTAGGGCAAATCCTTCACCATCCATGTGTAGATTGAATCCCATGGTTTTGCCGTTCGTCTGATTGCCCTTGACTTCACCAAACCGCTGGGTGTAGAGACCGCATGAAGGTCATCACTGCCATCTGTTGTTTTCCCCAGCCATATTCCTGGAAACCACTGAGGTCCATGCTTGTGTCCACTCTTGTTGAGGACGAGCACTTTCTCACCAAATCCCACAAGCCGACCTGAATAGCGGCGACCATTCACCAATTCAAAGGGTGAACATTTCACTGTACTGTGGCAATGAAATCGATTCAAAAGCCATGCCGCATGGATGTAGGCCCATGAAACCAAAGGATGCTGAACTCCATAGTTCATCTGACAATGCTCTTCCAACTGGTGCATGACTGTGGATGCCTGCCGCCTCAAAGTTTGTATTGCCCGTTCAACTTGGCCTGTGCGGCCTTTGCTGTAGGGCTTTGCGAAGGTCAAAGTCGTTGCAAACCCAAGACTTTGTCTGATGGTCCTCACTGCCTCCATCACGGATTTCAACACTGGTTCATTGTCACTCACCAGCTCCATCAAGTCGTAGTAGTTCAGGTAGAGGCTAAAGCGCACAATCTGCTCTGCCTGATATTTGAGTGTCCTTGCTTTGGAAGGAATTGGAATAGCCAGCAAGTTCTTCGTGCCAGTGTCAAGAACCACCATCACGGTTGTTCCTTGCTCTCGGGACTGCTCCTTCACATAGCAGTAGTCCACCTCCAAACTTGGAATCCTCCTTCTGGGCTCCTCATCCAACAACCTCTGTTTGTCCTCCTTCGACTTGCATGCCACACAATGAGGACACCACGGTCGAAATGGTAAATGAGTCAGCTGATGTAGCTGTACTTCTTCTTCTGTTGGCTGTCTCGGCAACGGAAGGGAGTGAAGTCCTTGAGGTCGTGCTTCTTCAAGGTATAGTTTGTTGGCCACTTCAAATGCCTCAATGGCCTCCTGCAACTGAATCTTCTCATTGAGTCTTTTCCATACTTGAGCCTTTGAACCTCCACCAGAAAGTCCCAAATATTCAGCTGCATTCCAAAGAAGCTTGATCGGACTGTTGGGATAGACCTCATGGCCGTTGATCATCAGGACATCACGATCCTCCACTGCCACCTTCAAGTTTTCCTCCTCATTGCCCCTGCCTGTGTCTGGCTGTTCCATTTCTTCTTGAGTCAAACCATCTTGTAGTTCTTGGGGCACACTTGGTTCTCCACGGAAAGCGAATTGGAAGTCAGTCTGTCCACTAGTTGTTTGCTCAACTGTGTTGCCATCGCTTCGAGTCCGTTCTTCTCCAATGATCTCGCCCAAGACATCTTCACCCTCATTGGAATTGTGCAGAACTGTCAAAACATCACATGATCCATCACATTCTGCAATCTGGCCTGTTCTGTTCTCCAGCTCCATGTAGCGACTGCAAAACTCAACAATGAACCAAGCATTGTTCTCACCTTGTCGTACCAGCGTGCTCCTCAGCGGCCAAAACCTCCAGCTAAAAAGGTAGGAAGGATCTTGAAAGGTGTCGCTGTTGGTCGAAATGGAGAAGGGTCGTCCACCACTGTCAAACCTCCAACCCTTCAAACCAACTCGTTCCATCATCGACTCTGCGACCTTGACCACTGTCTGCACGAGGTAGAGCTCCTTGTCTTTCTCCTCAAGTTGAACATGCAGTGCTTTCTTAGGAACAGGAGTTGTAGTGGATTTCTTCATCCTCACTTGTCGAATGTGTCCATGAACTGCCAGAGAATTGCGCTTGTAGACAACAGGGATGATGCATTCTCCATCTGGTGAAGTTAACCCTGTTCGAGTTTCTGCTTGAGGAAGGTTGCGAAAGTTTCAACCCTTTTGAAAGAGCCTGCCCAAACTGATGAGTGGGCTTTGCACAGAAGCTACAATGAACTCGTCGTTCACCAACACAACATCACCAGCTTCCGTCCACATCTCAATCTGTCCCATGCACCTTCCATAGGACTTGACCACATTGCCCTGAGCATCTTCCAAGGCTGCTGCTGTTTGTTCCAACTCCTTGTCTTTGCACAACTCATATGGAAGAAGGCTGATGTCGGCTCCGGAGTCCAGGATCAACAGGTCGTTGCTGTTCACCATTCTCACATGTTCAACAGGTTCTGCTAGCCATTCGTAAAATTTGTCCTGCTCAGGTTGGAACATATCGTCGTCCAGGATGTAGGACACCACGCGCACTGAGTACCAATCCTCATCACCATTTTCATCCAGCTCAAAGAACTCTGGATATTCTTCTGGGGGTGTTGCCACATGGTACATCTTCACCTGTCGAACTTGGCCTTTGCTCCCAACCTGTGAAGTCATTGTCGATGAAGTTGACTGGGAAGGTTGCCTGAGGTAGGTCACATTGATCTGACTTGCACTGTCAGGCAAATTGGTTGAAACTTCTGAAGTTCCATGTTGAACTGTTGAGGCTGCGTTCACCTGCATAGGCGCTTGACCATAGCGAGCGTGAGGGCATTCATTACCCCAATGACCATATTCTTGGCAAATTCGACATTGCGTTTTGCCTTTGCCCTTGTTTTTGCCTTTCTGTTTGCCTTTGTCTTTTCCTTTGTTCTTGCCCTTCGACTTGGACTTGCCTTTAGCTTTGCCTCCTCGTCCACCTCCATAACCCCAAGGGAGCCATGGTGAGCCTCTGCCCTTGCCTTTGTCCTTTCCTTCCTTTCCTTTACCTTTGAAGCCAACCTTGTCAATCTCCATGGGTTGCGGGCCTCCAGCTTGTGAACCACCAGGACCATTGTCCAGCTGTTGCGTGAAGGTCTTCAGGAAATTTTCACTGTTCCATGTCTTGGTATTCTTGTCCAAGGTGATCAGCTTCTCCTTGAGGTCAAAGTAGGACATGTCGTCAGGCATGTTGTACTGCAGGTGCTTTCGTGTCACTGGATCAATGCATCTGAGCACTGTACCAACAATCAAATCTTCTGACATCGGTGATCCAGCTGCTATTGCATACTGTTCAAGCAAGGCATCAAAGGAAAGAAGATTCTCCAACATCGTCTTGGAAGTTGAGAAAGTGGGATGCTGCATCACCGCTTGCCCCAATGCTAAGGTCCGGGGCCTGGTTCTTGGTGCATAGAGCTGTTTCAACTTCTGCCATACAGCGAAACCATTCCTTGAAGAGGATTGTCCTCTTACCAACTGAGCTGCTGGTCCTCTCAGGTAGGAAGACAGAATCGAGAAGAGCCGTTCTGCAAGCTCCTTTGTGCTGTCGCTCAGGTCGTTGCCAACCTCTTCTGTCATGCTCTCGACCATCTCCACCAATTTTCCATACCTGCTGTCACTGAACACCAACCAGTTGAGGAATTGCTCACGCCACAACATGAACTGCACTGGATCATCTGTTGAAAAGGTCTCAGGCTGCTTCAACACGTTTGAAGCTTCACCAAAGTTGCTTCTTGCCGTGCTCGATGAACTTGCCTCAAACCTTTGGATTGAATCTGCTGAGGCTTTTGCTGCTGATGTTGCAGCTGCTGACAACTCCATGACCTTGGTCAAAACCTCCTGAGTTGCTGCGTCCATTGCACGAGCTTGTCCAAGAAGGCTCAACAACAGAAGTCCATGCCGTTGCAGCTTGCACCTCCACTTCACTGCCAAATCTCCTTTCCATCTGAGTGTTTTTCTCCTCCTTTGTCCTAGCCGGCCCAAGTGGCTCGAAGGTCGTCTTGTTGTTCTGCATCTCTTCAACTGAGCTGCCATCAAAGAAAGCAAAATGCCACCAAGGAAAAGTCCGCTCCACTTCATGAAGGTCACAAAGTGCCTGAACAGTCGAAGAGCTCCTCCATGTTGAAGGTGTCACCATAGGGCGGTTCCAATCCACCTCTTTCCACTTGGCCAGTGGTGCCAATCCACTGCTCTTTTCCTGAAGAGGTTCCAATCCCCTTCTCCATAGGATCGCCAGATCCTCGTGAAGTCCCATGGGGATTTCCAAATCCCCAACCACCTTCTCCTTCTTCACCTTCTTCTCTTCCACCTGTCCTCGTCCATTTCCTCCTGGGGCTTTGCGTTGAGCTCTCCAAGCACCATCGCCTCGAATTTCGGCAGGTGCTTCTGGTGGATCTCGATCTCCACCTTTCCCTCATGCGCCAGTTGCGCACCATGCCATGGCGCCACGAGTAGGATCGCCCCCAGGAGCCCCGCTACCATGTTAGGCAGCTTCATCGCTCCTTTTACTCTCATCGCTGAGCCACTGCAGTGCGGAGTCACACTGATAAGAACAGATACTGCTCTTACATCTTTACATGTGTGCTTTCATGTACTCTTCAAATGTTTAACAGCTATTGCAGCTAGCAGCTGGGCTGGCTCAGCACAGTGTGGCAAGTTAAGCTGGCAGCAGCACTGCCAGGAATCTTTCACTTAATATAAGCCAACCCTTCCATAGGGCATGTAGCTGAAATACTAGGATTGCCTGAAGGCCCCTCAGGGCATCCATTCTTCACTCACCAACCAAGCAGGTTAATTTTCCTTTGGCCAGCTCACCATTCCAGTTGCTTTGCAACAGCTTAGAGAGACATGCTCTCATGCCCTCACTTCTTCCCATATGCCTTGGCCTTTGCCAAGCCATCAATGAAAGGCTTCATTTGCCCAATGATTTCCTCACTCACCTGGCCTGGGCTTTGTGCTTCCTGGCCAAGTGGAAGTGGGTACTGATCTGAAATGAGCTCCCATTTCATCCAGTTGTGCTTGTGCACTTGCCTCAGTGCTTCCTCCCATGGCCTCATTTTCTGGAATGAAGCACTCATTGTTTTCTGGCTGGATGGTGGCACCAAAGTTGTGGCATCAACCTCTTTCCAATTGGACACAAACCTCCATGCATTGAAGTCCAAACCTATGTAGCATCCTGGAGGAACCAGTTGGCTCAAAACTTCCTCAGGGTTTCGGTGCACGTTCTTGATCTCTCTTGGAGCTGAAGATGAAGGATGGTCTGCTTGTGAAGGCTTTTCTGGGTTGGAAGGTGCAGGCTCTGGGGCTGAAGGACATGCTCCTACCATGTCCTCGGCTCTGGATTCACTCCCAGGCTTTGCACTTGTCTCTTCCCTGGAAGCAGTTTCCTTCTCCTCTTTCATTTTGTGTTTTCTGGCTAAGTTCCTGGTGAAATTCTTGATTCTGTCTTTCCTTTTGTCTTTCTTTTCCCCCTTCCCTTTTCCTTTGCCTTTCCCCTTGGCTTTGGGTTTTTTCTGCTTCCACTGGCTTGTCTCTCATATGCAGTTTCCTCTTTAAGACCACCGGAGTTAGAAAGATAGATTATGCGAACAGCATTGTCAGGAAAACTATTGAAATCATTGCCAGAGTATTCTTCATAGAACATCCACAGGCGGGACTTTTGAAGGAACAGGGCTTTATGAAAGACTTTGATTATTATGATGTTGATTAGTGTAACTATGGTTTTGAATATAGGAACCGGACAAATATATGGACGAACTTGAAGAGTTGGAAACCCAGACCCTTATGTAAGAAAGATTGTAATAGCATAATAGGGAACAGACACAAAGAACAGAATACCCGAAGAATTGATTTATGACATCATATCAAACCTTTAGTATCTCGTGGTGAAAGGTTCTGTTTCCTGTCGGGTCGTATTCTATCTTTCTCACTTTGTAGTTTTCTTTAGACCATGTGCTGGTCGTCTCCTTTCTATCCGTGTAGTTGCCTCTTCCCTTGGTAAAGATTTTCACCGTATCATTTTCTTTTATCTCTACATACTTCCTCGTGTTCTTTTCTCTTCTTGTCAGCTTGACCGTTACATCCATATGGTTCTTGTCATCGTGTGCTTCGTTGGGTGGGAGTTTTGTGGATGAGTGTTTGGTGCTGTTGTATTTTTCAAGACGGGCGGAAGCATACTCGTCCATCCTGCCATATTAAACCTGACCCTATCATAGACCATAATCTTAAGTGTCCTGATGAAGCGTTCTACAACGTTGGCGTGTGTTAAGGTGATGATGTATGTGATTGATGCCTTCAGCGTCAAGGAACTCTTTAACTACATTTTTAAAGGCACCGTCATCATCACTATATATTGACATACAATAATAACCCATATTCTTAGAAGTCTCTTTCAATGCTTTCAATACACTCACCCCATCTTTTGTTTCTCATTGGAACGGCGTTCGCCATCTTGCAAAGATGTCTATAACAACTAACGCATATCTTGGTTCTGTGTTCTTTCTTGGTATTTTGACTCCTGGTTCTCTTGTGAGTGGCACCATTACCATAAAATCAATCTGATATTCAAGCCGTGAGAAGGGAGCGGTGTATGAGTTAGAACCCCTATAACCTCTAATCTGTTTGTTGCGTTGTTTCTTCATAAAGGTTTCAACATCCACCCTTGCTATGGATGGGTCTTGTTCCTTTGCTTGTTTTAGTGTGTCTTGGACAGAGCCGAATCCCTTTTCCAAATCATAATAGACATTGCTTATTATCTGTTCTTTTGTTAATCTTCTTGCCATACTATACTATTAGGTTTTAATATATTTCTTCGAAAATGGACTACCAAGCAGAACCTCCCAAAAATGAACCTACCACCAAACAAAACAACTTAAAGAAACATGAACCAATTAACGATACATATATATTAAAAGATGATTTTTACCCATGGAAACTGTAGATGTTGTAAAAATGAAAAATCCAACGTTAAGGTTCTATTGAACAACATTTTCCCCGCCGGCATTTGCGATATGATATGTGATTACAACACCCACTGTTTCAAGTGTAATAACTTAATCTTCAGAATACAACAGATATTCAAAGGTGGGAAAGCAAATAATTTTTTCCCAAACAAAGATGCCAACGCCCACCTATTTGAGTGACACTAGCAAAACAAACGTGAGAGTGATGAAAAGGGAGATAGACGTGTTGATGGACAGAATTATATGTAAGGTTGAAGTAGGGAGAAACAAAATGAAAACACACGAACGAAGCAAACGACATCAAGACATTATGAACAACACAAAAGGAACCAAACAAGAACCAGAACCTAAAAGCATTGAAAAAGAAAAAACGAGTAAGAAGACAGCAAACGATAGACTATATTAATGATACCTTTCCTTCATACCAAGAACTCGGAGTATAACTACAACCCATAAAAAATTACAACCTACTTGAGAGGGGGGAGACACGAAAGGTAGGACAGCGGGAAGAGAAGAGAACGCGAGTGGCATACTTCGAGCCACAGCAGCATCTCCAAGCCCGCATCGTTTTTGGTGTGTGATCTCGGTCTCCATGCCTGTATTTCGTTTTGGTGTGTGGAAACCCATCTCGTTCTTGAGAGGTCTTCCTACCTCGTTTCACAAGATAAACATGTCATTAACCAAACCATTGCAAACAAATGGCGCATTTGATGCCCATCTCGTTTTCGGGGTGTTCCTACCTCGTTTCGCCAACTAACTCTGACATTGGGCTATAGAAAAGGAACGCCCCTAGACCAATCACCACTACCGCAAATAGAAGCCGTTGCTCATATGCTCTCGAAATGTTCAGAAAGGTTCTTAGGGAAACAACCTCGCCCCATGGCTCAGATCATCGGTGAGCATAGAATCGGAGCATCATAGGGTTTAAACTATTCTGAAACCAGAAAAGACTCACGAAGACGTTCCCCAAAAGAGAATAGACGTGGTTCACAAAACAAACTCTAGGTATGTATCCCCCCGGGGAACACCTGTCGTGATTAGAATTTCATATGCACTCTGTCTGAAAGTTCAAGAGGGTTGCAACTATCCTGAAATCATGAGAGGCTCACGAAGACGTGCTCCAGGCAAGAATTGAATTAAGAGGCCCCAGGCCCCAGGAGAGAAGAAAATAAACTCTAGGTATGTAACACCTTGCGATCTCTTCGGGGAACACAGAGACGCTTACGAAGACGGTCTCCAGGAGAGAATGGTATTTTAACGAGAAAACATTTCGTAATTCGAATTTCATATGCACTCCTTTTCTGAATGTTCAAGAGGGCAAGAGGGTTTCAACTATCCTGAAATCATGAGAGGCTCACGAAAACGTTCTCCAGCGGAGAATTGAATTT
>CAXAMN010017668.1:229252-257466 GCA_963970005.1 Durusdinium trenchii
GGGGGGGGGTCTGTATTGAAAAATCAATAGAAGGGGGGGGGTTGAATTGAATGATCAATTATTAGACCCGGACTCGCCGACACTTGCTTCGCAAGTCAAACTCAAGGTATCCCCTAAAGGGCTACCTTTCGTGATAATGACAGCATAGTTACAACCCATACACCCCAACCTCAAAATACAACATAACAACCTAAACACGCTAAACAATCACCCACCTCATCTTAAAACAAATAGCCCCAGAAGAGTTAGGGAGAAAAATGTCCTAGAACATACAGGACATAAATCATCAAAGGCAAGGTATGGCAAGGTTCATAGGTTGGACTTCAACATAAAATCCTATAAGGCAACACTGAACCAAAAGTGGCCCAGAACCAACCTTTTACCATTTTTTGGGGGGCGGCTCGGGGCAGAGGGCCTCGAAAGCGCCAAGACCTCCGCGAGGGGCACCGGCAGGGCACGCGGCGCGCGCCAGTCGTCCCCGAAAAGGCTAGGGCACAACGCGCTCTGGGCGGCAACGCTGAGGCGGCCCCGCCAGCGGCGGCACCACCCGGCGGCAGCCGCGGTGCGGACAGCGGGCGGCGCGCGTACGGAACCAGAGAGAATCTCCAATCACAAAGGGACTGCAGCGCAGCCTCCAGATGAAATGGTCTCAGGAAACGCACAGAGGAAACCTCTACCAAAGCCACAAATGGACCACCCCACCCCACCGCACTACTGCCAAATGGCAATCAACTTTGAAAACCGCCTGGTCAGACCTTCACGGATCTGAAACTAGGAGAGCCGTGCAAATAGCACTCCGACAGACTGATGAAGACATGGCCATACATCCAGTTGACCATACCTGGCAACTGTCCATCCAAGCCCTGCCTGGGGCTTTCCACAGAGCAGCCACTATGATCCCATTTCCTCTGGAAGACTCCTTTTCACAGGGATTTTCGACACTGGCAACGCACAGCACAGGCTGCAGCACAAAAGCTGGCCACACCGAAGCATATGAAAACCTCACCATGCAACCGAAGGACTTGTGGGACAATGCCAACACCGCAAACTGCAAATTGGCTTAGCAGGGCTATTGGCTTACATGACTTGCCGGGCAGACAAGCGCTCACACAAGCACAAACACAAGAGGTGATATCTCTCTTTCTCCCTCTCTCTCTGAAACGAGTCCATTTCCTCTCTTTGGACCGTCAGCAGCTTGCCAAAAACATTGATCAAGCATGATCAAGCACAACAACACTTTCTCAAACAACCACAACAAAAAGAACCAAAAAAAACATTAACGTTGGCAAATGGAGATGCGCAATGAGGAACATAAACGTAGGAAATGGCTTCAACGGCAAAACATGGAACCCTTTCGTCACCGACAACGGTGCCATCACTCACACTGACCAGCAAGCGCTACAAAACCTGCATGACTAGACAAATGTTTGGATCCATTCCGGACAGATCAGCACCCACCAAAAGCAGCACCCCACCTCGCACCTAACACAGGCCGTCCAAAGTCCACAGATTTCCTGGCCTGCCGGGATAAACTAAAATGCGCGGCGGGACCAGACGGATGGACAGCAAGTGAAATAAACATAATAAAGGATCAGCCCTAGAACGTTTCGAGCACATCACCGCTGTGGGAACACTTGCACCGCACACCGCAACGCTTTACTTTATCAAGGCAGGCGCGCCTGCCCAAAGAGAGCTAAGCACAACACAATAACACTATCAGCTTAGCACACCTCCGGCCCAACAACATATACAGCCGTTGGTACCGCTGTTGGTCTAGCACCTGGGCACGCAGGGATAGTAATCAAAACATGGATTGGAGGCAAAACACATTCCCAACAGCAGTGACAGGCGGATCCGGCTCCCCGGGAACCGAGCAACTCGCCAGTCGCATGGCCGATTTCCAGGATCAGCAGGGATGGTTGGCTTCTTTGGATTACAGTTTGGCCTTTGATCGGATTGACCCAACAGCGGCTACTGCAACTGTGGGCAAACTCGGGCTACAGACAGGCCTATGCCAAACATTGGTTTTCCAATGGAAACACCAACGTAGACTACTGCAATGGCGCAAGGACACTTATGCCAACCCCGTGGAGACGGACAAGGCTGTTCCCCAAGGAGATGCTATAAGCCCACTGGCCCTAAGGGTCTATATGTGCGCCGGCTACAACCATGTAGAAACACAAGCCCCGCCCCAACACACAGACCGCAGCCAATGCATTTACATTTACATGGATGACAGGACATGGACTTGCACCAGTCCCGAGCTCCTAATCCGCACACTGAAGGCCTGGCATGGAAGAAAAGCCCGACAAAACACAACTTGTGGGCAGCACGCACCGCAAACGCGCGCAACTCAAAGAAACCCTACAAGCATATCCTGCCCTGGTCGAGCAGATCCAACCGTCCGCATGGATCCGGGGTTGTTCTACCACCAAAGCTACGCAGCTCACTGACAAAGAGAAGCAACGTTTCACAGCAGCCAAGACCGTCTGTGGGCGTCAACGCTTGCTGCCGGTCTCTGACCGCACCAAAGTGGCCGATCAACGATGCCTGGTCGCAACAAGGCAAGCTACGGATGGGTAGCCAAATCCCCGCCCAAAACCGCGCTCAAGAACTGGACCAAAGGGCACGAAAGGCAAGCCGACCATTCATCCAAGGCTCAATTTATCTTCCGAACCTCCTTGAAGGAGGCATCACCTGCCTAGAATCGGTGGTCGGAACCGGACAAGCCCTTCTTTGGCTGAAACGCAAATGCCAAGAACGATGGACACCATTTCAGGAACAAACCAGCAAAATAGCCGCCGAAGCGAAGAGCTGGCTCACTCATATGGGATGGCACATCTCTGAACAAGGCTGGCGCCATCCTATCTTGGACAAGCACATCCAAACAGCATTCCAGCCAAGCCATACTTGGACCAAACCCCACGCCAAGAACATCGCCCACCTTTGTCGAGAGAGCTGGCGGACCAAACAATGGAAGGTCTTCCTCGACTCCGGCCGGCGAGAAGCCAAAGTCCTTGGAAATTGGCCATACCAGGAAGCACGGTTCACCCACGCCCGTAGCCTGGCAAAGACCACAGCGCTGGCCTGGCCATTCTGTATGATTCCGCTGTCAGCCCAGCTTGTTTCAGCTTACGTCCTGAGCGCGTGTCTTCCAAGCAGGTGGCTATCGTTTGACGTCCGGAATTCCGCCCACAAAACAGGCAAGCGGGGAGGATGGGGAGGAGTGACCGACAGTCACGGCCTGTCCACCTGTCTGAGCGTGATGCGGTCGAATGCAGCGGAGGGATAGGGGCAGCCAGCACGTCAGGGTCAGCCTCGTCTACTGCCTCTACCGCAGTGTTTGGAGATTCCTCTGCTTGTTTCAAGACTTTGTGTTCAAGAACTCCGCGACATAGAATGCGATGCCAGTTGAGATGAGGCCTGTTTCCACTTTGTCGAACAAGTGCTTGGTTGCTTTGACGCTATCTCGTGTTGAGGCGGAAGAGTTGGTTAGTGTGGAGGCAGGTCGTTGATCAAGTTTCTTATGGTTTCTTGGGGCGCCCCCTTGATACACTTTGTTCGGATGGTGGGCTTTCAGAACGGGGTCTGTGATCTGTTCTATACTCTATTTTGCCAGGTGGACGTCCAGTCTCTCACAAGCACCTGCGCTGCCAAGTCTCACCTTCTCACCTGCACCTCAAGCTGGCTGGCTGCCAGCTTTTTGCGAGGTCGCAAAGAGCTCTGCCGCAGCATTTCTCGTGGGAAACCTTTCAGGCCAATCTCCTTATATAAATCACTGGAGCAACCACCCACCACCTTGCTAGTAAGCTTGAAGCAAAGGAGCGGATGGCAGTTGGTGAGTGGAAGAATGCTGCAAGAAACTAAGGCACCGATTGGCCATGGCAAACGCTCGGCCACCCTCCACTGACCATCGGACCAACCTGGAAAGGTTCGATTGGTGAGCAGTGATCAGCGTAGAAGTGAGTCCCAAACAACAAACAGCAATATCGGACCTCAAGAACAAGGCTGAGAGTTGGAACGCGTCGGCTTTGCATCTTGTGCACTGCCGGCAGCAAACATATTATATATATTGTATATATATATATATACACGCATAATTCTATATACACGTGTACAACTGTTGAAGGTGGACTCTTTCGTCATCGATGTGCCGTATCTTGGCCGTGGGGGTCGAGAATGCGCAGCATCCATGCTTGAGTCAACACAACGACCAGTGGCTTTGTCTCAGGCTGCAAATCCAGGTGCAGCCGCAGCTGCAGTTTTCCCAGGAGGTTTTGGCTTATGTGGGGCGAACCCGCCGGAATCACAAAGCACGAAGCCCAACAAAGCAAAAGGAGGGCACGCGGTTGCACTGCGTGACCATGTCACCTCCGTCAACAGCAAATTGAACGCACAAGGGGACATGAAGATCCCAAAAGAACTGTTGAATGTGCGAACGGTAGCTTTGGTCAGCATAAAACCAACGCTTTCGGCAAGCATGTGATCCACTCTAGTTGATAGATGCTTTAAGCATGCGCTCGGTGAACTGTGGACTGCAGAAAGCAACACTTTGTTATATTGCTGAATCAGAATCATTGCTGTTTTCCGTGTTTTGCCTTCGTGGATTCTTAGTCGCGAACCAAAGGGAAAGTCGGTTGCCTTGTGCTTATCTTGTCCAGCATTTGCTTGCGCTTGCAAGAGGTCAAAACCTGGGGTCCAGTGCATAAAAACGAACTAAACAAAGGCTTGACTCACACTTGTTCCTTGTTCCTACTCTGTCTACATTGTTCCACATTCTGCACCTATACCAAGCTAAACATGCAACTAGATTGGCTTCGGGGACTGAGGCTGATGTCGGATGAGTGTCGTGAAGTGTCTGTCGTGATCAGTGGTGACTTGAAAGTAGACACAATGCAGTCTGCACCGATTGTTCTGGCGGTTGCTGTACTAGCTAGCTAAGCACAAAAGGCCCAAAAGGCCCATGTGTTCAGGATTTGGTGGCAATGATTTCTTGACAACTCTAGGATGAGGAAAACAATTTATGGAACCCAGGACCTGCAGCTAATTAGCAAGTTCCGAAGTGTGGAGCTCTGCTTGAGGGCAACCGTTGATCTTAGAGTCGTGCCACATCGGAACAACACGTTAACACGTCGAATCTATGCATCGCTCTATCTCGATGTTACAATTCACAATTGTCGGCGACTGCAAGTTTGAAGGAGAAAGTCTCAGAGCTTGCACACGCTGAGTACGCTTGCCTTAAACAGGTCAAATTTACCTCAAATTGAATTTGCTTGACCTTTTTGCGACGCCCTTCTGCACTGGTATAGCGGAGAAAGTGCACGCGCAGTCGAAAAGCAAAGATGTGGTTTCATTCCAAAGTTGCAAAAGCGACAGCTTTTGAATCTTTTTGTCCAGCGGCTGTCGCAGCACCCAGTTCTAAAGGTGCAAGACCAAGTTCACTTTAAGAGGCCGAGCGAGTCTTCGACTCCAAGGCGTTGCCAAACTTGGGACATCAGTTAGTATGTTGCAGAGTCCCGCAATCGGTGCCCAAGGAAAATGCACAAACAGCCAATGCCAATGGCTGAAATAGAGATCACCTGGCCCGATTGCTTGAGCCACTTGTGCAAGACCACACCGGGGTTGCCACTTTTCAACAAAAGCACACACACTGTCAAGAAAACATTTTAAAATGAACACGTTGAGCGCCTGAAGCAGCCTTTTCTGGGTCTCCTGTGGTGTGCGAACTTCGCCATGCCGAGCCTGGCAACTACGAACTTGGTTCGGCGGCTCAAGTTTTGGGAATTTGAAGTCTCTTGACAAACTGCCAACAACCTGTCAAAGGGGTTATATTGCTGCTTTGTCATGCCGTGCCTGCGTCCCACCCATGTTATTTCTTTTCGGGCAGTGCGGTGGAGGGGAGATGACGGTCAGCCACAGTAACTATTAGAGTCACCTGGTAGAGAGGAAGCTAGTAGCAAAAACGCAGAAGGGCGTAGGTTCTTCAACGCCTTCAAACATTCTTCCAGCGACTCGTATTGGACACGATGATGCTGAAAGTTAATATGAAAAATATAAAATTAGAAAATACACCCAGGGATGACTTGGAGGCGATCCTGTCGGCCTAAATCCATTCCAGTAATATCCCTTTACGTGCAAAGAGGCCGACAAAATGGGACGTGCGACAAAATTTCGCAAGACGGAACGCCATGGAACGCTGAGATCCCCGAGAGAAAAGGATTGCATATTCCATCCATTGCAGGCTAATGATTCAAGGAACAGCTGAAGTCGGCTACAGGTACTGCCTGGTAACAACACAATGGGACGGCGAGACATTTCTACAGCCTGCGAAAGATGTCCCGCACCAATCGCTCACGATGTGCATCTCACACGCACATCCTCGCTTTCGAAAGGTTGTGTAAATTAAGGAGGCGCGCCGAAGCAACCTGACACCCAATTTATTCCTGCATACTTCTACTGTAAACGACCAGGTGGCCCGAAAACACAGTAGGAGATGACACAAGGTATCGATGATGATGGTGACGATGATGATGACGGCCATGATGATAATGGTGATAATATTGCTGACGATCACAACGGTGCTGATTCCAAGACAAAGTAGATGTGATAATCTCAAGATTTGTGGGGCCTGTGGTGGGTTCATGCACAACACTCTTGCAGGGACAGTGTTGTGGGACACGCTTGCAGGACACCCTTGTGGGATACTGTTGTAAGACTCACTTGCGTTACAATATGTTACAATTTGTAAGACACTCTTGCTTGTCAAACAGTTGTGAGGACACTCTTGTCGTGGGCCGCTGTAGGGCGTTCTGGGACACTCTTGTACCAGCACGACATTCGTTTGAGGACATTTTTTTTGCCTTGCATCCAATACTGAGTCTCAGCATCGAGAAGGATGCTTGGGCGCTTGGTTTTTGGATTATATTGCTCGATTTTGCGCCGCCCTCAAAATTGCGTCATTCTGAAAATGATCTCCATCATATTGAGTATGACTATGCAGCGCATGAATGTCTTCGTTAGACTTAAACACCCAATGCTGACGCGGTCTTCCAACTCTACGTTGCCCTATATGTTTGAGCTCGGCGCTGTTTTGTTGATAGGATACTTGTCTAAGGGGGTCGTGATTAGGGGCCCGCAATATATGTCCAGCCAAACGAACTCGCTTCTGATCCAAATCAATCGTAACAGGTCTAATTCTACTATTAGGATCACGCGGATATGCTGTTCTTGAAGCAAGTTCGAGCACCCTGTCGTTCGTCCACCGTCGGTCAATGTAGGTTGTGGGTATAGAATTTGCCTCAACCCACGTGGTTGGAAAGCCTCCATTTTCTTGCGTAAGGCTTGAGTGAGGAACACAGTCTCCAGATTATACAGCAGCTTGGTTTTAATGACAGCATCATATATGACGAGTTGGCATTTCTTGCTTACATTGGAATCTTTCCAAAAGACCGCTGAACGCCTCCGTTTGAGGACTCTTATAAGCACTCATGCCCGCATCTCTCCCGCTCTGCAATGGCATGGGGCGATGTTGCGCTTTTCACCAAGACCAAGGCCGCAGAAAACCGCACGGAGCCACGCAAACACACTTTCCACCGAGGCTGCGCGAAACCAAGTCGCAAAGCAACGTCACAAATACTTTCACCGTGGGCCGCACGGTGTGCCACAGACTAGATTAGATACAACAACCCGCTCCCCAGCGACACGCCGCGTCTATACGCACGCACAATTGGCACTGCGCCACGCAAACACACTTTCCACCAATGCGCAAAATCGTAATTTCGCCCCAGATCGCAACAACATAACACCAAGCCTCGTGGACACCGCCAATCATCCTGCTCCCCAGCGACACGCCGTGTTTACGCACGCGTGCTCTTCGTTGACGGCGCGGAGCCACGCAAAAACACCTTCCACTGAGGCCGCGCAAAACCACGTGGCGCAGCAACATCACAAACGTAATTTTGCCACAGCGGGCCACGCGAGGCGCGGCGCAGAGACACAACGCCAAGCTCCCAGAAGCTGTGCCCCGCACGACAATTGGCGCCAAAGTTGGCAGGCCAGGAAGTAGAGGTCACAGCACCCCCTACACGCTAACTTTACGTTACAAAACAGCCTTCCCGCACTACATCGACATTTTTGACAAGATGCTTCCCGCGCTACATCTGCACTACAAAGTCCCAGTTCTGAAGGTAACAGGTAACTCCCAGAAGCCCGCTTTGTACCACAGCCGGTGACCTCCGGGCTGATTCCTGCACCAAATTTCTGACCGCAGCCGGCGACGATTGTGCACTTTGGCGGCCTCCACCTTCATTTTCGCCGATAGTTGTACGCTTTGGCAGCTTCCAGCGCGATTTGCGACGAGCGTTGCAAAATACTTTGGCCACTTCCACCACGAGACGACTGCGCATTTTGGCCGCATTCCCACAGCAATATTTCGACGACTGTTACACACTTTGGCAAGTTCCAACCTGATTTTCGAAGACCGAAATGTGTCCTCTCTTCGCGGACTTTTGGAGCAAGGCGCTTTGCCCTGTCGGGTGGGACTCTTTTCGAGCCCAGCTGCGTTCGCTGACACATTGCGACGCCGCTCGCTTATTACGTCTACATGCGTCCTCTCTTCGCGGACTTTTGGAGCGAGTGAAGCCACAGGCGCTTTGCCCACTTCAGCTCACCATGGTCGAACGAGCCTACATAACCTTCAACTACGCACGACCTTCGATGCCCTCTTCTCCACAATCTCTTGATCCAAGCTCGTGGCCGCCTCAAACGTTTTCATCAGGATCAGGAAGTCGAGATCTTCAAACTTGGTCTCCATTCTCTTCTAGCCGATCTTAGTGACCTTTGCTCAAATCATCCGACGGCTCATTTTGTTCACGAGGAATCAAACCAGGTCAAGGTCGCGGTTGTAGAGTCCAAGCTGTTTGGCCATTAAGACCAACGAGACAGGGAACTTGGTCAACAGGTAGGAGTTTGACAAATTGTCCGCCATGCCCGGGCCAAACAACCAACCCCAGTCCTCCTGGGCCGAAAACCATCAAAGCCACAGTCACTGCCAAAAGCTCAGAGCTGGCGATGGTCTTGAAGGGCTCGCCTTTGACAAAGAGAAGAGGGGCATTCTATCTATCTACAAGCAAAAGAAACCACCTCGCTCTTTGAATCAGCTCCGCCAAAAGTCTCCCGCGCGCCTATATTGCAGAGCCTTTGTCCGCCATGGCGTCTACTCTGAAAACTTCACCAAGGACTGCCGGCGACGTAGAAAGCTCCTTCATGGGACGAGTGGCCACCATCTCAACGAAGAACCTCATGGCCAACTTCGAAGGTGCCACCATGAAGCCGCGACGCCAAGGCGTACAGCCGAGCCAAGAAGGGGTCATACGACCCAACCCTGCCCGAAAATCATGAGGAAGGAGCGCTCAAAAGTTTTGAAGTACAGATTGAACCTTTCTGATTGACTGCTGGAGGGCACTGTGCCACTGTTGGAGGTCACTGTGCCAGTTATATGATATCATCTCGCCCTGGCGCGCTGAAGCGCCCTCGTACTGAGTCGACCATGAGCAGCGGCAAGGGCAAGGGTAGCAAGAGCGGTAATTACGGTAAGGGTGGGAAATCCAAAGGTGGTGGCAAATGGGATGATGATCAATCTCATTTCAACATGGAGAGAGATTTTACCACTGGTGTCCGGATGACACTATTGAAATTGGTACCTGGCTGCGCCAGCAAGTGGCCAACAAGGGAAGGGGGGAGTTTTCGAAGTATCGTGTTGGTGACCATCCCCGAACCCTAGCTGGGGAATGTCATGAAGCTGAAGTACAGGGGGGGCAGCTTCCTATGACCTCAGAACGGCCGCACCCCGAGAAGTTATACATTCCGTACTGTATCAAGAATGTGGCTCCTATGCATGATGAGAACAATCCATTTTTGGAAGCTTGGCTTTAATGTCATTAGCCAGTCTTCAAGAAGAACATGTAGTGCCTTTGACATGAAATTGCATAGGTGTGACACGTGAGTAAGTTAGCAAATTTACATCATCCTGGGTCTGAGGACCATTTCTGGGACTATGAAGCTACTTCCGCCGACTACTATGAGAAGGCCGAATACTGGGCCTTGTCGACGGGCCCTAATGTTGAAGGGCTTCGTGCCAAAATGATCCTTCGTTGACTGAGAAGTAAGGGCACAGTACAAGGCTTTTCACACGGGGTTCTGAATGTATGAGTATGTCAGACTCGGGATGTGATGAATATCAACAAGGTAAAAACAAATACACTTTGTTGAAGTCATCTCAATGCTTGATTTGATTGTTCGCCCTGAGTTTGACTGCTGTGACTCTGGCCTGCACTGCAATGTGCCTGCAGTGCAAAAATAGCAATGTTTTTTGTTCTCATTGCGCAACAATGAATGAGGTGTCCTACTGCGCTAGTGACTGAAGGTTCATTGAAAGTTGAAGTCATGCTGAGGTTGCGCAGCAGCCTCATAAGGCACAGGTCTGAGAGACTGACCGGTGGCAAGAGTGCAAACACCTTCATTTAAGTCTACAACTACAGTAAGAGAAGGGTTCAAAGTGTGGGTATTGGTTCAGAGAGGATTGCGTTTGCTGTTTGAGGTGTGGTGCTTGGCCAACTTCAACAATTGTTTTGGGCTCAGTCAGTATTTGAATCAAAGTCTTGTACTGACTGGCACAGTGCCCTGCAGCATTTTCAAGAATCTCTGCCACATTTTGCTCACTGATCTATTATAGTGTGTGAGTCTGTAAAAAAGGTAGGATGTATGTTGGTATTTGGACCTTGTCTTTGGTGGCTTGGGTTTACTCTTTGTCTTATTGCAGTGGTTTGGGCTCAAGGCACTGATCACAGTGGCTAGTGGCTGTCTCTGGGTGTCATTCAAAATGCATTTTCGAAGGCCATTTCGGTATCAGTGGAGGAGCGCACAAATGACAGGGCTAGAGCTGTGTGAATATTTAAACAGCTTTTGCCTAGTGATGTGGGTCCACAGTGGAGTTTCAGCTGCACTTGTTGTTTGTTCTGGTCCAAGTCAAGTCATTGATGTTTCTTTCAACGCTAGCAAATATGTTTCATGTATCAGCTGGGACAAACAAAGACTACCCCTTCCATTCATTCATTGGACCTTCCAAATTATTGATTTGAATATATGCCAGTTGTTCTTGACATGATTTGCCCAGGATTGAGCCACGGTCTATGAATGCTGCGTTTGCTGCGTGGGTGAGACTGGGGTTGACTGAGGCATGTCCCTTTCAGTGGCACGGCAGCATTCCTTATTCAATCTTTTTCCGTCAAGTCTTGTGAGAGGTGTTTGCCAGGTCCAAGTACTTGTCCATTCGATGTGATCCTGATGTGTTTGGATAGAGAGTCTGGGATGCGCTTTCTCCTGGACAAGGACAGGATAATCTCTGTTGATGGCATTGAACACAGAGAGGTTGAATCTCAAGAGGTCCATTGAGCAGGAGATTCGGGAGCTTGAACGGTATGCAAACAATCCTCACCTCTGTTTTGAGCTCCTGAGGCCCAGAATCATCAGGATGGACGATCATCTAATTGAAACTAATGTGTCACAGTTGCAGGTCCCTGTGCCAAGCGCCATTCATAGAATCAAGCGCCATAGTTTGCTGAAGGACTCTGTGCCAAAGGTTCTTCATTCTTAATGTCACATGCTGAGGAGCGAAACACTTTGCTGCCTGTGTCAGTGAAGCTCTGTAAGTCCAGTTTTGATGTTCAGTCAGACTTGGGATGCCATGAACATCAACAAGGTAAAAACAAGTACACTTTCTTGAAGTCATCTCAATGCTTGATTTGATTGTTCGCCCTGAGTTTGACTGCTGTGACTCTGGCCTGCACTGCAGTGTGCCTGCAGTGCAAAAATAGCAATGTTTTTTGTTCTCATTGCGCAACAAAGAATGAGGTGTCCTACTGTGCTAGTGACTGAAGGTTCATTGAAAGTTGAATTTATGCCTCATAAGGCACAGGTCTGAGAGACTGACAGGTGGCAAGGGTGCAAACACCTTCATTTAAGTCTACAACTAAGAGAAGGGTTCAAAGTGTGGGTATTGGTTCAGACAGGATTGCGTTTGCTGTTTGAGGTGTGGTGCTTGGCCAACTTCAACAATTGGTTTGGACTCCGTTAGTATTTGAAGCAAAGTCCATTTGTACTGACTGGCACAGTGCCCTGCAGCATTGTCAAGAAACTGTCAGATCTAGTATGGATCTAGCAATTGTCTCATGCTAAAAGTGTTCAAAGTAGGATGATGAATATACCTCTTGACTTTGCATTGTGGCAAACCAACTTAGCCGTTTGGGTTGCGGTCAAACTGCGATAAGAAGGTTGTCACAGCTTGGCATCTGTCTTTGTCTTAGAGCAGAAGTGAATTGGTGACGTGTTGGAATTGCAGAATTAATAAACAATTCAATTGGTTGTAGAAGTGTGGTTTTACACTCAATGCAGGAGTCTGTTTGGATGTCTTGATGCCTCAACAAGCCTTAACTGGCTCAAGGAAACAGTTGACTCGACTAGTCACTTCTAAGATGTCCCAACAGCCTACAGAGGAGGACTTTCGTGCTCTCCAAGACATCATTGAAGGCAAAGCCTCACGTGGTTGACCTCCAATTTCACACGAATGTTTCCTGCTGTTGGTTTGGTCACTCTTCAGCGCCAACAACTCCCAGAGATTGTGCGTCACTATGAGTATGTTGGCAGGGGTTGTCACAGAGATTCCATCAAAATCAAAGTGGATTTGGACATGAGCATGCCCATGTCCTCTGTCACAAAACTGTGGCATGAGCAGGGGTGGCAAAAGCACAGAAGGTCACTGTGACGGATGGTAGTGTTGAAGGTCTCTGTGACAGGTTGTTAAGGTAGACTCCTTAGAGAGGGAAGTGAGGGGTGGCTGTAAAAGGTGTGTGACCTGTCTACATTACAAATTGTGAAGCTATTTAGAATGTGATTCTCAAGAGTGTGTTTTTATTTGACAACAATGTTTGTTCATAATTGATGGCCCAGTGAGTCTGCAAACAGATGTGTTGTCATGTGCAGAAGACTCTTGACTGACAACTGTATCATTGATTTGAACCACTCCACTTTGTATGCTGACTGAATCAGTTGCCATGCATGTCAACAAGAATTGTGGAAAGTGATTGGTGTGCGAAGCATTCACTGCCGTTTCTTCTGAGGTTGAGGCTGGGTCTGTGGTCAATGGTGCAGATCCCAGTTGACAGCCCCCAGCCTGAAGTAAGTAAGTAGCATGTCATCTTCGAGTCTGGGAGGGCACAGTGCCAATGCTGCTGCTCTGCCTGTCCCAGGTGGCAGGCAGGTCAGGTCTGCTGGATATCATGGCAATGTGAATCCGCATCATCATCAGCAGGTGATGATGCAACACCAGCAGCATCAGCAGGGCGGTGTCCCGATGATGCCTGTTCCGACTCCAGCAGCCAACAATGCTGTGGCAGACCTGTTTTCTGATGGGGATGAAGGACAAAGTCTGAGCACTGATGAATCAAGAAGCAGAAGCCGTGGCAGGGGCAGGAGTCGTGGCCGTGGCACGAAAGGCTCGAATCGTGATGATGCTGACAATCGACGCCCTGGGAAAGATCGACGTCGTCGCCGGACAAGATCGGAAGATTCGGCAGACGCTGCCTTGAATCAAGGCGCAATCTTCAAAACACCTACACCCCGAGGAACATTACTTTTTTGAGGGGTGTGCCCAGAGTGACCTGTTGTCAGTTTATGACTTGTGACTTTTGTCAACTTGCGTCTATTATATGTTTATTTTTGTTAGGTTCATTATAATGTGACTATATACATATATATGTATGTATGAGTTGAGTTTGTTCTGAGGCACAGATCTCCATTCTGCTGGAGCGGACGCACCCTGATTTCTTGGCATCAACCACGGCAAATCTGAGCCAGAAATCATTGCTGCGGCTGCTGTGGTTGATGACCAATCAAAAGCCAAACGCAAGGCTCTGCTCTGTGAATGTATGATTGCGGCGTTTAAGATGGTCACCCAAACCCGCAGTCATACAAATTGGGTTCGATTCAGGAGCACTTCCAGGGAAGATGGCATGAGATGGGAGACCTTGAAATCAATACCTTCGCAGTTGAAGCATGCTGGAAAGAGGAGTGGATGATGGTGCGCCTGGCTGCCAGGGGCAAAGCCCGAGGCAGGCCGCCATCAAATAATTCATCCATCCTTTCGCACGCTGCGCCAACACCAGCAAGAGCAGTTCCTGTTCCGAAGGCATCGGCTGCGAGGCCCAACGTTGAAGGGCATAGCGCCACAGTTGATGAAGGAACAGTTCCTCTTGTTGAAGGGCACAGCGCTGCAGCTGTTGATGATGCTGGCCGCGCCACTGAAGGTTCTGCTGAGCCTGGACAAAGTGCCGATGAGCCTGCCAATGCGCCGGCCAATGCAGCTGCATCTGGAGAGGCTGAGGCCTGCCCAATTTGTGACAATGAGCTGCTGGAAAGTGAGGAGACTCAACGCCTAACGTGTGGCCATGCGACTCACACGGAGTGCGTTTCAAATTACATGAGGGTAACAGGCAAAACGATGGCGGAGAGCTGCCCTTACAGGTGTCACCAGTCTCCAGTAGCTGTCATGGTTCCATTGTAGACTCAGACATGCTATCAGAGCAGGGTGTTGAAAGGCGCTGTGCCACAGATGTTGCCAGAGGCTTGAAACATTTGATCAGGGTTTCGCTGTGTCGTGGTTTGACCACAGGCACTTTTGTCTGTGTGGGGGAAGTACCTACATAGTTAGACTACAGCCAGCCAGGGGTAGTTCTGGGGTGCGTGACATGATATGTCAGCGTAGCTGGAAAAATGTATGATGCTGGATTGAAGTGATTCAGTTTGATGCTTGGTTGTTTAAATCAATCAAAAGGGCTTCCCTTTGCCTTATTGGAGGATTTGCATGTGCATATTGCTGTTTCTCTGAGTGAATGGATACTGGAGCTGGAGTACTGGAGTACTGAATGAATACTGAATGAATACTGTTGAGTACTAGTTGAATACTGGTGGATCTTTGCTGGAGCTGGAGTTGCACTTTTTTCACTTTTTGCACTTCTTTTTCACATGGATGCACTTTTGTGTCACTTGTGTGATTTTGCAAACGTCAGCTTTGTGCACTTTGTGTCACTCGCATGCACTTCAGTGCACTTCTGTGTCACTTGTGTGCGCTTCAGCGCACTTCAAATCTTATTGGCGGTTAAATTTGAGAGCACATCGGCTTTGTGCACTTTTTGTCAAAGAAGTGCACAAACAAGATTTAAACTGATGTCAAACTGATTTGAGCTGATTTGGAACTTCAAAACACCTAGGCGCCACCATCGTGACACTGCCGGGTGGCTCAGTGGTGCCTTTGGTCTCAAGACGCGCTTTCAAAAAAAGTTGTCCGCGCTTCGCGCGGAAGAGGAGTGAAGAGTAACGATTACAGCATTAGTTCAATAATAAGAATGAATGCCTGGGATGGAGCTGGTGTTGTGTTGTTGGGCGTGCTTCGCACGCAAGAGTAATGCATATATTTGATTGTATTAATGAACAGTGTGTGGTGGGTCTTTGTGTCTGAATAGGAGCGTGACCCAAGGCAAGGCCCTTGTAAGAATGATAAAAGTGGGTTTGCCTGTTGGGAACTTTAATTGCAGAGTTTGCCAATCAATCAGTGAACTGCAGTGAATGAATGAATGGAGAGTGAACTGTGAGTTGAAACAACTACATCATTACTATGGCTCAATGTGGGCTTAGCTCAGCTAGTGACGGGTCGTTGACTGAAAGCAATCATGCCTCGACAGGGTCTGACTCAGCTAGAAGTTGTCAATCGCAAAAGAAAATTGGAGCAACTTATCAACGATGTCAAATTGGAAGAAATTCGCATAGAAGATGTGTTTCTCCAGGAGGTATCATCCATGACATTGGCTGATTTGCCTTGGTTCAAGTGCTCCAATAGTCGAGGGTCTCAGTGGCAAGGCAGCAGACTCCCGCTTGATGAAGCTGGAAGTTTCACGCGGGGAGAGCCTGCGTTCATTGCTGACCTTCGACCTATTCTTCCAGACTTTCTTGAGCTCGATAAGTCTAGCAACAATTCTTTGGCAACATTACGCTGGTGTCCGATGCTGGTCAAAGTCTTTCCAGAAATGCGGGCCTGGCGCTTGGTTGACATGCTCACTGCCTTGGTGCTGCGCTGTTGGGAGACCCGTGCAGAGACAGCGCATGAATCCCAGTTTGACTTTGTGGAGTACTTTGCAGGCCATGGCAACCTTAGCCGGGAACGCATCAAAAATGGATGGTGTGGGATGGCCACGGTTATCCTGTACAGCGAGGAGCATCATGATTTGACAAAAGCTTCTGGACTGCAATTGGCCTTGGGGGGCATTTTCAGCTGCGAGATGCATGCCTTGAATTGGATGGCCACGAAGCGCTCTTCGTTTGTGACCTTGTGCCAATGTCAAGCTCAAAGGCTTCCGGTCAATGACTTTTTGGGAGATTGCTCCAAACAATTCGCGCGCGATGGGAATGCCTTGATGGATGTGACTGCTTTGCTCTACTTGCTTGCTCCGCTGTGCGCGAATCTCTCACTGGTATTGAAGTTCTCAAATGCTCGCATGACAAGTACATATGGCGCTGCTTTTGGGCAGACTTTTGGTCGAACAGTGCAAGAATTGAACAAATGGCCAGAGCCAAGCCAGATGTGGCAGTTACCACTTTGGCGTTTTGTCACGATGGCCGGTTCACTGGCAAAAAAGAGTGCTTGCAGCATGCAGAAGTGTACACACGTGAGTTTGGTGCGGCTGTGGTCAATTGTTTCCAGTAGCTCCTATCAGGCACAATGCAGCAAGTAGTTCCGAACCCTAAACCTTGGATTGCTGATGGGCACAGTGCCTGATTTGCCAATTCAGTCAGGCAAGCCTGCTGTTTAGCACAGTACCATTTCAATAGTGCATAGTGCATGATGGCACTGTTGCTTAAGTGCATATAGGCACTGGGCTAATGGCACGGTGCCCCTCAACATTCTTTGTGTAGCCTGACAAATCAATGAGTGCAAGAAAAAGGTAGCTGGCTTGCTGGCAACTTTTGCGTTGGCTTCTCAGTGTCCTCTTTGGCTGCGTGAGATGTCACTTTTTTGTTGAGGGGCTAATGGCCATAAATGACTATGGTGGTGTCACAGATACTGCCAACACCAAGGCCCATGCGCAGCGACTTTTTGCGCGCATCAACTACCATGAGGACAGCTATTTGGGGTTTTGGGGTGGGCTGCAGTCAGGCTAACCGACATTGCGTGTAATGTTTGCTCAATTTGCAAAAGTGAGGAGTGAATGGAGAAGTAAACTTTGTTTTGCGTGGTGTTGCTGACTCAGGCCACTGATGGTGCATCAATTGGCCAATGGTGACGCTGGCTTGATTGACTAAGTCGCAATGAATCAAGCTCATTCTCAGTTGCTGTTGCGGGGGGCACAGTGCCTTGGTCGCTGAACCTGCATTCATGTCATATTCAAACTAGTGAGCCATGGCCATGATGGAAGCAAAGTACCGATGTTTCAAAAAGCTCGATTTCAACCACATGGTGGAAGCCATAAACGACATGCTGGATGAGTTGGGTGAAGGGGACCCCAAGAATCAGGGAATGCTGCTTGCCTGAATCAAACATGACAAATGTATAAGTTTGTAGTCTGCCTTTGACAACCCTATTGATATTGTTCTCACAATGTAGGGTTTCGGCGATGCGCAGCGCGCTGGTCCGAGAAGGTCGACCTTCTCAGCAGCTTACCCAACAAGTCTTAAAGCTGTGTCGTGTTTGTGTGTTTGTTTGACAGTGTTTCCTTTATTCAACAGTTGAACAGTGAGGCTGAGCGCTGACACTGACGCATCAAGAAGAAGAAGCAGAAGCCGGGGCAGGGACCGTGGCAGGACCAGGAGGACCGGGAGGACCGGAACTGCTGTAGATTCCAATGATGCTGAAGAGCACTGTGCTCATTGGACAGTGGCTGATGGATGTTGTTTGCGCCGCCATTTGTCGAGATTGGAAGATTTGGTAGACACTGCCTTGGATCGAAGCATTTGCAGCGCCTACATCCTGGAAAGTGCAAAGGGATGGATGGGTGTGCCCAGAGCGATAGTGACCTGTTGTGAGTCTATTATGACTTGTGAGGTTTGTCTTTAGTTTGTTTTGATTCATCATTAGAGTATTCATAAACAGATCATTTGTCACCATATGATTTGAGTTTGTCATGTTGGTTGCGGTCTTGCGTTTGGTGTCACGCAGTCATGCATTGTTTGATTCATTTGCAGTTTCAAAAGGGTTCAAGCATAAGAGTTGCGAATTTTTGACCATCAATCAAGATGGCAGCTGCCCAATTAGCATTCAGTGGCATAGTGGACGATGGCATTGAGAAGTACTTTGACGCACTGGAGTTGGATAAATTGGTCTTGCAAGACCAAGGCGACCAACGCCATATGTATCCAGGATGCAAATCAACAATCTGAGTTTCCTTTAAAATCCAAATCAGTTTGAAGTAGTTTTCTCTGTCTGAGGATCTGGGCGCTGTTGGCTGAAGCGGCCCAGCACGTTGCCAAAGTGGATGAGATCCATAAAGAGCGCCAGCCTTAGGTGGGTTGATGGGTTGGTGGGTTGATGGGTTTGGTGGGTTGATGTAAGATAGGGATAGGGATAGGATAGGGATAGGAGAGGGATAGCAGGGTAGGAAGGAATCCATAATGAGTGCTAGCCTTGACTTCATAACCATAGTGTAGGATAGGGATAGGGATAGGATGGCAGAGGGAGAGCTTTTTTCTTTTCATTTTTTCTGTGTTTGTTTTCTTTACTTTATCTTTTTCTTTTTTCTTTTCTGACAATTTGGTTTGAGGAAATATGGCCCTGGTTGTTTTGTGGTTGAAAAAACCATGGCCGATATGCATCCCGCTCTGAAGTTACTTGGCTCAATGTGTTTGGTTAGGTTTGCTCGCGGTGACCTCATTTGTTCCATAGTCTGAATAATAAGGCTTGCGACAGCGTGTTTGATGCAGCGCATGTGTGCATTTCTCCAGTCCTGGACAGAGTGGCGCCTCTCTCAACCCAAACCTGAGCCTGGGCAAACGAAACTCAAAACTGCGCAATTGGCGCGGGAGATCGCAGCCGCATATGAGGGGGTTGGACATATATATGCCCCACACGCTGGAAAGACTTATGTGGCTACAATGTCCTTCAAGGAGCCGGAGAAGTTTTTTTGGCACAGCTAATTTGACTGTATGAGTCTTGTTTATTTTCAGTAGTTCTGTTTCGTCACCACAAAGCAAATACTTTGAATTGGTGAAATTGATCTGAGGTGATCTTGCTTTCAAGTTCTATGGCATCTTCCTACAACCTGTGAACATCAAGTTGGCTCAAGGCAGAGACGCAGAACAAGATCTGCCTGAACTGTGGATTGTAGAATGCGCTGAATCACAATGAATCAGTGAGAAGTTGAAGGTCTCTGTGCTGAGGGCGCTGTGTCATGGAAGATGGGAACTCACGTTTTTGGTTGAAGAGCACTGCGCCACTTATTTACGCAAACACAATTTGCAGTTTGGTTGAGGGGCACTGCGCCCCTTAATTCGGTAGTTAGTTGGCGCTGTGTTACTGAAACACAATCACCAGTCACCAGTCTGGAAAAAGGTCTTTGCTGCTCAGTGATTGCACAGTTTGCTGGTTTCGAACAAACATAGCATTCTATAATCAGTGCAGTGAATGAATGTTTCCAACAAAAACATGTTACTATACTCATGAAGTCAATCAGCACCATGAATGACTCAAAAAGTATCCGATGCACTTCACTGATTGTGAATGATTGTTTTGCTGGCTCAACAGTAACAGGAAACAATGCGTCAATTCAAACCAGAGCTGCTCCAACCATCACTCCTGAGCATTGGAGAAATATATCCATCAAAAAAAGGGTGGTTGAGACATTCAGGACCAGATTTGTTTATCCAATGAACTTCACAGATTGTGAATGATTGTATTTGCTGGCTCAACAGGAAACAACATGTCAATTCAATTCAAACCAGAACTGAGATGGCACTGCCTGCTGTCAGCATGGAGAATCTTGGCTGCTTTTGTGACAGTGCATGGGTCAATCGAGATTCTCGGCAGCTGTGGTGGTCACTGCTTCATTTTCGTGACAATAATGGTATGCTGGAGCGGCCAACATGCAAAATTCATTGGGGAATTTCAGAAGCAGGTCCAGAGCTTGAGACATGGGTTGGGTTTGCGGCAGGAGATTTGTCCTCAGGACATCAAAGGTGCTCCACTGCTTCGTTGCTCATCTACTTGTTTCACATCAGCAGTGACCTTCGTTGGTGCAAGCACGCAAATAGGACACAGAAAATTCGAGACTTTATCCACAAGATGGTCCACAAAGTGGAATCTGACATGCAGTCTGGCCCAGAGCAGAATAGGATTCTAGTCAGTCGAGCTGCTGAAGGTCTCAGTGACGTCGCCATTACCATCACGAACTGGGGTATGGTGTGGTTTGGTTCCTGGGTTAATTTGGAGAATGGGATGCAAGTGCTGAACCAGGTGAAAAGGACTTGGCAGTCAATGAGAGAGCAAATGAAACAGGGATTGGGAGAATTGTTGCCCGATGGCACATGCCACATTCGTGACTTGGTGACTTTCTTCCTGAATGTGAAGAGTTTCAGAAATCAAAATGGGCTCAAAATGTTGAGTCTGCAGCAGGTGTATGACAAACTTTTTGTTTGGCACATTGGATTTTCGTCAAGGAAGTTGGATGAATTGTTGGTGGGCATTGCGCTAGAAAGACTTGATGCTGGCTTTGTCCCTCCTGCGCGTGTGACCCCAGGGGGGCACGTCAAGGTAGACCCATCGGTAGTTTGGCAATTGGTTCAAGATGCTCGCGCAAAGAAGCATTCATTGTTGGAAATACTGCAGAGACACTTGATGGACTCAGAACGAGAACAGTCCAATTCCCGTTGGACTGCTCTGAGTCGCAGGCATGGAATTGGCAGACAGCCTTTTTGAACGCGTATCTGAAAAGGGCAAGTGAGGAATGCGACGCAATTTTCTCTTGCGACAGATGCTTCTACACACAGCAATAAAGAAGTTGTTGTGAGTCTGTGTCACGCTGATGATCACTCTATGATGGTTCCAATCACAATATGCAAGCAAGGCCAAAGCAATGTCACCGATGTAGATCTGCCAAGCTTCTCGCAGCTGGGCGACATTACAGAGAAACAAAAGATTGAAAGAGAAAGCGCATATCACTTCATCAAGGCAATCAGCCATGAACTGGGTGTGTTGCCTTCTGGCAGGGTCAACATTGCAACCTTCAAGATTGACGAGGACACGTTTTCAAGAAGACCTGTCAAGCCAGGTGAACATCGTGCGAGGAGAAGTCAACAAGGGATGCTGCATGTTGGAGATCACATTGACAATGCTGAAGGTCACAGTGACAATGCTGAAGGTCTCAGTGACAATGATGGAGGTAATCGTGACAACGACATCAATATGGCTTCATTTATGTCACAGAACATGTAGCTCACATCCGAAAAGTTGGTGGCTCCTTAGTGCCAGTGTTGCCGACGAGCTGGCCATGGCAAACGCAGCAACCAATGCTGACATTGAGCATTGATCAGGGAGGAGTGGGCATGGCTGCCGCTGCTTTTCTGTTAAAAGATCACACGCTGCACACCCGGTGCGACAAGATCCACCGAGTTGTCAGAGACTACAAGCTGGCAATTGGTCATGCTGCAGATGGATTGTTCTTGAAGGCGCGGCTTCACTCTGGCTATATTTTCTCTAGCAACTGCAAGCCATTCAACAAAGGCAACTTTTTTGAGCAATAGAAAGATATGGTTGAAGCATTTCTTGCAACAAAGCAACTTGGTCGAAGCTGGGAGCAACTTGTCGTGGTGATTTGTTGGTCACTGAAATTTACTGGTGGTGATTCGTTGGTCACCTAGCTCTCCAGCAAGTGAGATCTTCCAGGACTGCGCGCCCCTCATTGCTGCAGATTTGGCCTCTGAGTCCAAACGAAAAAACAATGAAAGTAAAAATTGGCAATTGCTCAAACAAACTGCAGGAGCATTCCCATTGGTGTCTTGATGCTGCAAATGGCCACCAGGCCCTTGTGGACCTGGTATACGAGGCAGGTGAAGAAGGTCAAAACCCAGTTCGATGCAATTGACTACGCCATCTCAATGGTGTTGTTATTGGAGGAGGAAGTATGGTCATGGATGGGAGAGGAACACCTGCGTGACCTTGCAAAGGTTCCTTGCAGTGAGGAGGTATCAAAGTTCAATTGTGAAAAAGATTCCCTATCGGCGCTCAAGATATTTGACTTGATTACGCAGTTCCTTGCACGGCGGACATGGTCATTGACTGTTCGGCATGCCCTGCCCCCAGAGCAATATGCTGGAGCGCTCTCTCCTGAGAATGAAGTTCGCAAGACATCCCTGGAGCTTTTGAGGAAACATCATGAACGATCCAAGTTTGAAGGAAAGTGTTGTAGCTCACCAGCTCAAAGAAAAATGTTTGCTTTGCAGTCAACCATCTGGCAAGACTTATGATGGATGCATTTGAAAGCATTGACTATGACCACAGGCGACTGCGAGGATATGGCCACAAGACCAGCGTGGTACTGGGGCAGAACCATAAGGAAGCTGGAGAACACTTGCTGCAGACATTGATCCAAACATTCCCTGACAACAAGATTGTTGAAGATGTTCACAGTGCCCTGCGATTGGAAGCCAGGGAAAACCAAAATAACAAATTGACGCCTTCAACCATGCAATCGGTTTGCATGAACTCTGGAGTCCTTGAAAGCCGTGGCATTTCGCACGAAGCTGAAGTAATTGAGTCTGCGTCTATTCAGTCACTGGCGGGCGAATCTGGGAGAGTCGTCAAGGAAATTTACTTGTTCAAAGGCGCACATGTTGCCTGAAGATTTCAATATGTGGCATGAGGTCGTGGAGTGCATTTACAGAGGAGTCATCTGCAGCAGCTTGGGCCTGGCTCCAATTTCAGTCTCAGACCCTTTCGGTCTTTGGCAACCTGAAAGCCACTTCAGGAGTCTTCAGCAAAGTGGCCAGAAGGGGCCTGGTGTTTCAGTTGAAGGACACTGTGTCATCGCCACAGTTTTCTTTGGGTCATGTTGACTGGGGTGTGTTGATGTGGCCCCTTGAGTTGTATTCTTCTGATGATGAAGTTGAATACTACACTCTGAAATGCGACGCGGAAGCAGAGTGGGAATTTTGGCACGAACCACAGGACTGGAAGGTGGTGGAAATGGAGCCTGTGTGGCAATCGAATATGATTTGTCTTCAGTGCAATCGATCTTCTTGGGAGAATCTGCTGGATGCTATGCTGAAGGACCGAACGTATCCTGACAACCTATTTATGCATTCACTTTATATATTGATTGCATAAATATATAACTCGCTCTTTTTTGATTGTCAAGTATTGTGGATCATGGCAAAAGAAGTTGTTGGAGCAGCTGGCTGCGCAACTTGGGGTAACTGGCTTGAAAGAGAGAGACACAATCAAGGAGACTGACCTGGGAAATGATGTTGACCAAGATGTCCTGGAATATATTGATGAAGAAGAAAAGAAAGAGTTTAATCAGGTGAGAGAAGCTGCCAAGCGCAGAATCAAGGAAAGAGCAGCCATGCTTCATGATCAAATAGTAGAAGCTAGGGCTAAGCGTGAACCCAAGAAAAGAAAGCCGGCGACAAAGTCAGACAAGAATCAGAAGGCTCCAAGAGAAAGCCTGTGCCCTTGTCAAAGAAAGACAGAAAGAAAGAAAGAAAAACAAGAAGCTCAGAGCCAAAGGACTTGCAATTGATTGTGACTTGCAAATTGTCCCTGCAGCGGAAGCACCTGCTGCTGAGCCGTCGCACGCTAGCACAGCGCCTGCTGATCTGCCATCGCAATTGACTGCTGATCAGACTTTGCTGGAGGGCACTGTGCCTGCTGCTGATCAGCCTTTACTGGAGGGCACTGTCCCTGCTGCTGATCAGCCTTTGCTGGAGGGCACTGTGCCTGCTGATGAAGAGCCTTTGCTGGAGGGCACTGTGCCCTCAGAGTCAGAGGGCACTGCCTGCTGCTGATGAACAGAAGGGGGCAGTGCCTGACCCCAACCAGCTGCCGGGTCAAGGGCCGCCGGCCAAAAAGCAGAAGTTGTCTATAAGACGAAGTCGATCGGTCATAATATTGATGAACTGATGATGATACTTCTTTGTGTGAACTTCAAAGTCTTGCTCTTGAAGAGCCTGATTGGCGTGCTTCGTCATCATCAACTCAAAGACCCACTCCAAAGCTCAGCAGTGAGGCTCCCGAGCTGAAGGAAGCAAGGCGAAAGACTCAGACTGAAGGTTCTGAAGCAACAACAGTGGCCCCCAGCCACCGTGGGCCAATTCAACCAAAGAAAGGAGTCATTCAATGGGAGACAGTGAAATGCGAGACACGAGGCAAAGTTGTTGGTCAGTACAAAAAGGATCCAAGCCCTGGTTCCCGAGACAAAGGAACTTACTATTACAGGGTCCATGCCAACGAGGTTGGAGGTGCCTTGGTTTCACAAGCAAGTTGTCTTTGAGGTACTGAGATGTTTATCTGTTTCATTGATTGTCTTATGAATATGGTTTCATGATGAGTTCAGGTGACTGGGTAACACGCGCGCCCCACAATGGATCATCCACAAAGATTGATGAGAAGGGCGCGTTGGATTGGATCTGCAAACACAAGAAATGGGCAACGCCCGAGCAGCTCCGCTGTGAGTGGCTTAACAGCGTTGCTCGCTGAGAATATACATTAGCAGGAGGGTAAAGCCTCCTGCTGGACCTGAAACAGACGACAACAATATAAGGCCTAAGCCCTACCACTACGTGAACATACAAAAGGGTGTGACCGTATTCACACCACCCTTATATCTTTCTATAAAGAAAGAGTGCCCCCAAAGCCTGATCCATGTTGCTTCTGGGCGTGCTAGTTTGCAGAGGGTTTGGGGTTTACGGGGGGGTAAACTTTAGGGTTTAGGCCCCTAAACCGGGGGGGAAACCAGGGGTAAACCTTTTATTTGTGAAGGGGGTAAACCTTTTCAAGCCGTGGTTTTGGGGTGGTAAACCTCATGAAGCCACGTCCCAGGGGTTTACCCCCTAAGTGAAAAAAGTATGCGCTGAGTAGTTGCTGCACTGCGCTTAAAGATTCGCATTTGATTTATCATTTTGCCAGGCGCACGTTTTGATGTTATTTTGATCTTAGCAGTCAAGTTGAGTGTTCAAACTTGTCCGTAGTATGTGTTGAGCTGCTGCACTGATTCGCATTTGATTTGTCCTTTTGCAAGGTGTATGTTTTGGTGGTAATTTGATCTTAGCAGCCAAGTTGAGCGTTCAAACTTGTTCAATCAAACGCGCTGTTTATGATGGAAGTCATGGCAATCCTGGTGACATTTAGTGTGGCTTTTGCAATCATCATGGTGGTGATTCACTTCTTCAATTCCTGTTCCACCAACATCGTTTACAATGAAGGTTTATTTGATAAACCGAGTGCTGTTGGCAAAGTGCAGTTGTCTGATGATGATGACTCTGACTCTAAAAGCTGCATTTCCTGGAATTCCGATGATTCCGATATGTCATCATCACATTGGGGCACTGAGTCAAACCCTGGCATTGAAAGAGTCTGGTCCGAACGACGCCTGGTCCCACTGGTCTCTCAATTGCGTGAGCCTCAAAAGATGGATAGAGAAGCCTTTCGCATGTTCTTCACTGACTTGAAGCAGTGACTAATCAGAGTCGAAGCTGAAGGGCACTCTGTGTCACTGTGCCAAACTCTTCATTTGGATGTCAAATTAGCAGACATGGTTTTGTGATGGAGACTGGGCACAAGTTCCATGTCTGCTTTGCTGAATTAATTCTGATTCAGGTTGTTCACAGTCGTTGGGCGAGTTGGCATAAAAAAAGGGTGTTTGCGACCTGTGATAGTCTTTGATAGTTTCAGTCATGTTTTGATTGCTATGATTCCATGTCATGGGACTCAGACTTGCAGCACAGTAAACTGAATAGCAGTGCACTTCGTTCGCGCCAGCCAGGTGAATCATCATGAAGATCAATCATGGATGACCACGACTTGTTTGATGAGGTTGATGCTGATTGAGCTGAATGTCTTGTCACGTATTGTTCAATTTCAACCTAGACTAAAAATTGCGCCCTTCTGCATGTTTGACTGAGTTTGATGTTGTTTGCAAGGGTTGGAATCCCTGCCAGCACAGTGCTCTTCAGCCAAAAACTGTCTAGATAAAGTTTCAATAAACTTACTTTCAGCACAGTGCTCTTTAGATTCAATAATTATACAATCCCTGCCAGCACAGTTAAGGCTTGACTACTTTCATACTTTTCAATGCCTTGAGCCAATACTAGACTAGTTGCAAAAACCTTACTTTGTCACAACCCCTGCTGGCACAGAGCTCTTCAACAGCCAAAACTTACTAGTTAGTTCAAGAACTTTCAACGAGGCCAGGAGTGATTTATCGTTAAGGAACTGTTTGTACTATTAGTACTTATTTCATTGTGTTTTGTAAGTTGACTTGTTGCTCGACTCGTCAACTTATCGTAAAAGGCTATGTTGAACTTTCATTTTGTCTGCAAGTTCACTGCAACTTCACTCGTGGCTTCACTCGTGGATGTACTCGTGAAAACACTTTTGATTCACTCATACTTTTACTCGTTGGTGAATATTGTTCAAAGGCATGTCTAATCATTTTTGAGTCATTTTTACTCTTTTGTAATTTGAGTAATTCCTAATCATTTGAAATCATGAAATCTTATTCGTGACAATTTTATTCTTAAAACATGATTCATTATGATCAAAACAATTTCAAAAATGCAAAAAAATGAATGGCCAGAGTGCCCTGGAAGGGTGCTCATCTCGACCTCAACTTTAATTTGCTGATATGACGCTGGCGATCCTCAGATCTTGAAGGAGGGTCCAACACTCTGTATCCGCGCAGAGCCTCGATCGTCACGCGTGCAATGCGCCAAGCAGTTAGCCAGGTCCGCGCCCATACACAACCACAGTGACAACCTTTCAGATCCAACTCCGACAGAACCTATGCGCCCATTGAGCTCTTTGAACTTTTTGAGCCTAGCAGCACTGTGGCGTCGCATTGATGGCGGTCACTACACTGAACGCATACTGAGGGCACGCCGTTGCTGTGGCATCACCCGTCATCCTGTCAGGACTGAATGGGGAAGCCTGATCATCTCATGTTTGCACCGCCTACACTCACGTGGTGCTCTTTGTCCACCAGTGGCACCAAGGCGTCTTCATGACACTATCGAACATGTAGCTGCTTGTGGCTATATGATGACCACCTTGCATACGCTCGAGCTCACCATTTACAAGCAGAGGTGCCACGCAACGCCCGTCTCCTCTGCTGGTTTGCAATCCGCATGCAAGGTGAGACCCGGCAGTTGTAGAAGTTAAAGTGAAGTACAAGTTCACTATAGTGTACTATAGAGCACTATAGCTTGCTTAAGTTCCGGATAACTAAGTAATGGATTTTTTAAAGTTATAGTGAATATATAACTTACTAATAACTTACTGGCGTTTTTCAGAGTATTGATTTTCATTTTTTTTCGTGAAGTTATCCGGAAGTTACTGCAAGTTATTTATTTTTTCCAGAGAAAGTGCGATCTTTGAAGACGAAAATTAGCAAAACGTATAACATACGAAATTACAAAAAGGCACCACCCGCGCGCACGCGCAGAAGTGTTGGTTCAGAGCCATTCGAGACGCGTCGCGCATGGCTTGGGAGGAGCGGCAGGACCGCTGGGCGGACGAGGGCAGCTGGCAGCGGCAGGGCCGCTGGGCGGAGGAGGCCGAGCACGAGCCGGCTTGGCAGCGGCAGGGCCGCTGGGCGGACGAGGGCAGCTGGCAGCGGCAGGGCCGCTGGGCGGAGGAGGCCGAGCACGAGCCGGCTTGGCAGCGGCAGGGCCGCTGGGCGGAGGAGGCCGGAGCACGAGCCGGCTTGGCAGCGGCAGGGCCGCTGGTGGGACACAGCGCAGGAAGCAGGTTGGCAGCGGCAGTGCCGCTCGGGCGTCTGGCAGGACAACGCCTGGAACGACGCCGGCAACTGGGGTGGCTGGCGGGGTTGGGAGGGTGCTTGGCGGCCGGACCGCTGGGAGGAGGCTTGGCGCGAGGAAGACACTTGGCGGCAGGACCGCCGGCC
>CAXAMN010017668.1:287466-307100 GCA_963970005.1 Durusdinium trenchii
AACTAATAACTGCAGGTATAAGTCCATAAGCTCCAAAACCATTGAAGAACAGCACGGATGTGTTTGGCATTCGGCTTGCACACGGTCTTCGCCGAACATCTTCATCAATTCTTTGTGGACTTTCTCGTACTCAAGTTCACCTTGGCAGAGGGCCTTGATCTGGGCGTGAGTCCACTTCGCAACGCCAGACCGGCTCATAAGGCGCCAGCCTGCAAGCAAATTGGGATTTGCACCTTGACGTCAATTGGTCATCATGGCGCGGTGCCTCTTGCGTCTCTTCAATCTTCAAGCGGCTGAACTCAGTGAAGAACTCGTCGCATCGGGCTGGAAGATGACACTGTCGCTCAAATAGTTCCAACCTTCGGCGAAAGCTTCTGTATACATCTGGGTCAGTCCATCCGTGGACAGGCATGCTTTTGCCAATCCACCATCCAAGCCACGAACCTGAGGGGTGAACGGCATTTCTGAGCCAGTGCCTCTATTGGGTTGATCGTCCATTTCCTTTGCCTGGCATGGGCGCGCGGGAACTTTGAGATGGTCACACTCTTTTCCTCGGGGAGGATCTCCAACAAAAGCGCGGTGATGTAGTCTCACCCAGGTCAAAGGAAATCTGGAGTCTGGAGCGTATCGGGCTCCGCTACCAATATCGAGGTATCGCCCGATCGCCCTACCGCAAACGAAGTCGGTGGGGTCAAACACAATCAAATAGAAAAGCGCGAGGCACCGCACGGTTTCCTAGGTCGAAGTCGCGGCCTTGCCTAGCCTCAAGGGCCCTAATTGAGCCGGAAACAAGCGTGACATGGAACGTCAAAGTGAACGGACCTGAAATGAAATGCACAATGTCACGCGCGAGCATCAACACACAGCCCATTGCCTGAAGGGCGCCCAGAAAGTGACACAACGACCAAGGCAACTGGGTAGCTTGTCTGGGTTTCACAAGCGTCTTGTTTTGAGCAACGGACCACAAGGTCAGCGGACCAAAGGACTAAGGGCACCCAAGGACCAGGGGACCAAAGGACCAGGGACCAAAAGACCAAGCGACTAATGGACTAGGGGTCGAGGGGACCAATGGACTAGGGGAGCTACTCAGGATTATTTGTTTGATTCTATTCTTATTGTGTATTGATCGTGTTTTTGTTTGTTTTTTGATCTTGTTCTTTTCTGTTGATTTAGACGCCTGCAAAGTAGGTGTCCGGCGGTACTTGTGGGTACGCTGCATTTCTTTCACTTAAACATGAAAAATCCAAAGGCAATCACCTGTCATCATCTCTCTCAAATTACCTCCTACAAAACGCAAATAAACATGTTCAATCTGCACATTTCAAGCAAATGCTAGGGCAACATAAATGTATATATAAAATAGTTCCCTAGAAAAAACGATCTGGGATTCTAGGGGACTTAGGTTCTTACATATGTCCTAATGGACACGTCATCAGGGCTGGATAGAGGAGCCAAATACAATCCTGCACGCGTCACGCGCATTGACTTTTGAGGGCTCGCTTCAACCTGGTTTAGAGCTGAACAAATTGCTATGCGGTGATAGCAACCAAGCAAGACTCAATTGTCTGTTCGCACTGCGCTTGAACAGAGCCCACATTTTCAGTCTCGCTGAGTGGCTGTTGTCATCCACACTTAACTTGTTTAAGACACAAACGATAAAGTTGGAGCTGATAGCCATTGAAGTCTCCAAATTGTCGACCTTCCAAATGGGGCGACAAAGCAAAACATGCAAAAGAAACATACAAGAACTCAGGTCTGGTGACCCATCCTGATGAGGCCACCCAGCAGGAACGAAGATCAAATCGTCAGCTTCCAAAATGGTTTCGTAAACTTTGACCTCTTCGAGTCGGGCCCCACAAACAGTTTGCGCCACAATGCGCTTGCAAACGATTTGCTGAGACCCCGGCACCCCTGGCCTGACCGTCCTGGTAATTCCAGAGATTAAGGCTTAAGGTATGGCGGTCTTGACTATCAATGTTAGGCTGCGTCACTCCTCTAAATCCATCGGAAACACTGGATTTAAGTCTGCCAAGTACAGCGGGCGCAGCAAAGACATCTCATCCTAAGGCGCACGAAACTGCAAGGTAACAACAGCAGAAAACTGTTCGCAACCCCACTCTGTTGACCAGCCGCCACCGCTTCCGGCCAGAGCACAGGGCCTCAGCGCTTTGAAGGTTGCGCACGCACGGATTTGCCCTTACTTCTGTGTTGTGTGGTGTGGAAACAAACTCGGGAAGGCTTTCAGGAAACTTCCAAGTTGCAACGGGCGCAAAAAAAAAACGAGTCAATCTAAAAATGGGCACGCAAGCTGGATAGCCAAGTAACCCGTGTAAGCACAGTTACCCCATAGGTTTTGAAAGCCTACCTCCCCAACAAAAATATCAAAGACGCCTGCCAACCATACACAAAAGGGCGCCCTCTGCGGGGTGGGAGTTCATGTGGAAGACATGCGTAGCGGAGGAGGACGCGGTCGGCAAAGACTCATTGCAAGAAATCGTTGAATTTCTTGGGGGCGCCCTTTTTTCTGATGAAGACGTCCCCGAACCAAGCAAAAGGGCACCCCATATGGGGCGCCTGGAAGGAGAACAGAATGCAGCGGGCAAGCTTTGAGTTGCTTGGGGCGCCCTTTTCTATGGCGAAGAGGCCTGTTGACCGCAAAAGGGCACCCCATATGGAGTGGGAACTCATGCGCAGGATAGGCGCACCAGGAATCCGCATTCACCCCCCATGACCATATTGATCTCTTTTCACGGCCTATTGAGGAGGTTGTAGACAAGTGCTGGTTGCGTCATTACCTTAGGTAAGCTATGGAACTTGGTTTCTTCATTGCTCAGTTAGAGCTCGAGCACCGCAGCTGTTCGGGTCTGGTGGGGCGCGCTGGGGCGATGTACGACTGCGTTGCATTTGGGTGCAACTGCTCCTGTCAACCTAAAGACGTTTTTGGGCGAAAATACAAAAATCATATACTTGGGAAGAAAGCCAGCCGATAGCCGCTGGCCTCAGCGATGGGAGCCCCACAGCAATCTTTGCTCAATGTTTGGCAATCGCATGATCATGACCTTTGCAGTAGACTTCCCTCGATCCGCTCTTGGCGGCACGAGTTTATCACTCCCTATCGGCGTGGCCGCAATGTCAACTTCGACCCAAAATAAAAGCACTCTTTGCCCCATGTTAGCCAATCACTTGATCTTGCACGCCAAGGCTTCCATCTACAGGACACGACAAACAAACAGCGGGGAAGCGTGTCTGTCTTGTCTCCCTTCTGTTTCTTTTTGTCTACCCTTCTTGTTGGTCACCGTGTCCGCCTTGTCTCTCTTCTGTCTCCTTTTGTCTGGCTTCTTTTCCCTCTTCTTGTTGGTCATTGCGTCCGCTTCTTGTTGGTCACCGCGTCCGTCTTTTCTCCCTTCTGTTTCCTTTTCTTTCCCTTGCTGCGGGACAGCCGCCTTCCCCCTTCTTGTTGGTCACTGTGTCCACTGTGTCCGCCTTGTCTCCCTTCTGTCTCCCTTCTTGTTGGTGATCGTTTCCGCCTTGTCTCTACCTTGTCTCCCTTCTGTTTCCTTTTGTCTCCCTTCTTGTTGGTCATTGTGTCCGTCTTGCCCTTTTTCAACTTGAAAACGTCCGTGAACCGGGAGAAAAAAGGACGTCCCCCCTGACCTCTGCATTCTGCTCTCTATTGCAACAGCAGTAGCATCGCTGCAATGTCGACGTCCCCCCACAACAACGGTCATCTTTTCTTGGCAGCCCACTTTCCTCGGTCCACTCTTAGCAGCACGCTGCCTTTATGCGTCTATCTACCAGACAAAACAAAACAAGTGCAGGCAAGCGCCCCTCAATTACTTAAGGGCGCCCTTTTATCTCTTGAAAACACCCCTTGAGGCAAGGAAAAGGGGCGACCCCCGACCTGTGAATGAGAGCCTGTCGTATCGGTCTTTACTGCGACTTTCCACCTCTGCCTTTGATTGCCCCATTCCCGACAGCGCTTGCGGCGCACTCTCCAATTCACCCCCCATAGCCATGTTAATATCTTCTTAACAAGGCTGGCTTTCGAAAGCTATGACGTTTCCTAGCCGGTGGGTTTGTTATATATACACTGGTTTAGGATTTCAATATCAACTTCATTTTAATAGGATGTATGTACGGGATTGAACATTATTTCCGGAAAACGCGCGTTGCTTTTGACATGTTGTTGCACGGTTTCTTTGCCACTGTCCAAAGGCTGATTGAACACATTGGCTGGAACAATTGCAAACATCTGCCACGAGCTGAACTGAGCATGGCCCGCACTCCGGCGCAGTCTGGGATCAGCCCTTCCATCACCCACCCCCTCAACCTAACGATAATTGGTGGTTCCCTCTCGCCAGTCTTGAGCCCACATGGACACAAGAATGGACCCACCCTAACCGCCCTAAACAATCAATAGGCACGCCCCTATATGTTGATGTGGCCTTTCAACCCGTGGAGATGGGACCACGACTGGAAGATGCGAAGCTCAAGCTCAAGATGAGGCAGATCATTGACCAGGGCTGCGGTTTCTAAGTGGAGATGCCCAGCTTGCTTGTGTCACACGATCCAGAGTGGTCAGACTCCCTGCGTGGATATGGCTGTGTGGGAACCACACGGTTAAGCCAATGGAAGGCTGTGGGGCTTCCTGGAGCGGCGAACCTCGACGCCTCGTGCAGCTGCAGTGATGACACGGTTGGCTTCAGCTGCGACCTTAGACTCTTAGACCTATGCTGCCGGAATCAGGACCAGGGGCATGTGGCAGCCCCAACTGACGCTTTGGGTCCGCAGGAAGAAGCGTTCCACGCTACACACCCTGCGCTGCCAGCGTTCATCCCCTCACAGCCGTGGAACTCAGTGATCAGAGCTAGCGCAAGCCGCGTGGGTTCTGGGCAAAAGAGTCTGGTCGTCCAGCAATGTTGCGGGCATTGAACACATCAAAGGCATGCAGACGAACCAGCGTTGACCCAGAAGACAGGGTTCGATCCTCAGTGCAAAGATGGCCGCTTCTTCAGAAGCAAGACTGGCGTGAGCATTTGCTACGCTGGGTCGTGGGCGATAAATGCGACAAGTGGCGTTGGCAGCTATCAAATAGATTGTCTTCACGGAGATCCGTGCAGAGTCAGCCGGAGATCGAGGTTGCGTGGAGGAGGAATCGTGGATCAAGTTGTCGTTGAGCAGTCAGCTACCCCATGGCCACCTAAGGTGGAAGGGCGGCAGTGCAGACAATGACATACGCTCATGGAGCTATTTGCTGGTGAAGCTGGTTTGACACAGCCAGTGGGTCGTGTCAGTGTTCACAGGCCTGGCAAGATCCATACAGGCGAATGTGTGTCGGTTGGCGGAATTTTGCTGTGGAATCATTTTTTCAAACAATTGACGACCAAGGATCAAGCAGAAGGCAGTTCATTGGGCGCACATCATGGTGTGGTTTTGCAAGACCTTCTCCAAAGCGAGGAGGAGGGATCGTTTTGCAAGGGTCAGACAACTTCGTTCAGATTCAACTCCAGAAGGACTTTTGAAGGTGAAGCCTATTTGTCGTCTTGTTCAGCACAGCTGGCCTTGTTGCTTTTCAAAAAACGGATCTTCATGAATTTGGCAGTATGGCTCGGTCAATCGCCTTTTGGAGTTAAAAGATGTCAAACCCTATGTAGGTGACCAGTGTTGCTGCACGGGTGAGTACCTCAAGCCCACAGGTTGATTGAGCAGCGTTCTTTAAAGTCTGGGGAGCAGATTTCCAGGACCACCGGAACACGCGCGCCAACCGCTCGCGCGGTTCACCGCAGATTATTGCGGGCAGACAGTGTTCAAGACGGCCAACTCCAGCTTGTTCGTTCTACTCCCCACTCTCGTCGGCTGCTTCATTTGGGATGGACTATCTCTATGTGGAGTTGAAGGCTTTAGGGCAGAAGTCATCTGAATCTTTCTCGATGAGCGAACTATTTGGAGGAGATGATGAACGGAACGCTCGAGCTGAGGGCTCTGATGTTTTTCCTTTGAGGAGGACGCACGTGCACCACTGTAGAAAAAGTGGCAGGGGAGCCTGTGCTTCCATGTGCATGACCCTGCGAAGACCGTTTACGCGTGCTTGAGTTATGTAGCCGTTTCCAAGTCGACAAAGGCGCCTTCGCCGACGCGTGATTATATATGGTACCCCCATGTGCCCCCCAAAAAGGTACATCTTTGACAAAAATAACTCACGCACCTCCCTTACTGCTGGTCGCACACCTATTTCAGTCGCCACCAGAGGCCCGCATCTCCCTTTCCTGGAGGGGTTCCCACCACTTTTCGCGTCCCGTTGTCTCCTCTTTCCTATCATCGACATGAACTCCCACCTAGAAAACGCTTCAGGTTGCCTCCTGAGCCCCTCATCATGCTACTGCTAATGATGCACACTTCGCCGTCAATTACATCACTTGCATCACAACACCCCAAAAACCATACATGTTCAATCCAAATCGGCCCCTCGCTTTTTCGCTCTCCTCCACCAGGCTCTGGGTTCGCCCTCCGAAATTGGTCTTCCTGCGGCCACCCCCCCACATCCCCTTTTCGCACTTCGTTCGCCCATCCCAACTCCAGCCTAGCCTATCCGCTGGCTTTCGTGACATTTCACATAAGCAGCATGAAGATACAAAGGCAAAAAAGTTATTGTTAATGTCAATATAGTGATGTTGGAAAAGGCAGGGAACTAGCAAGAGCCAGAAGAGTATAGATGTTGAAACACGGACACTTTATGATGCGTTTAAAGTTGAAAAAGAAACAGCCACCAAATTGCCAAATACTATGCTCCAACAGTATCTGACAAAAAGACAATCAAGCGTTGAAAGATGGCTCCAATATAAATTATCTGCATTATGTGATTGATATTCTGGCATATTTGGGACCGGTCACCCATTGCAAACGTTTGCAAACGGATCCTGTGACTGTGACACTATGTTGTTTTTATTTCAAGTAGTGCCTGATCTCCAAGGCTCAACATGTCTACTTAGAAGACATTCCAATGCTCGCAAGGTAGACTTTTCAGGGGATAGCATATATATAATATATAGTTATGTATATTTTGTATACATGGTAGGACTCTGGTGAACTCTCTGACGAGTTCCTCCATGAGTTCAGTTCAATCTACAATCACCTGATGTTTCCAGCGAACCAATTTTCAGAAAGGCAAGAATGTCCAAAATCCACTTCATTCTTGGGGGGGGGGAAGAAGCTACGAAGGAAATACGTGCGAAAAGAACACAAGGGGAAGGCAAAAGGCAAACGATGCCCTTTCTTTTAAACATACACCATGCACTGAACTTTCACTGAACTACCATTCAATACCATTCTCTCCTAGCAGCTCCTACACCGGGTGGAGAAAACTTGAAAAAATGTGTTCAGAACTTGAATGGGGGCACTCCCAAATTTTTTGTTTGCCTTTCCATGCAAGTACCGCCACATTCAAGTTCAAACCACATCCAAGAATAATAACTTGTTGTCACGGTGTTTTGTCGAACATAACATGGGCTGCCAATCCTTAGTTGTTGACCTAGACGTTTTTCAAAAGCATATTTTCCAGGGTGTTCGTTCATGTTGGACATGTGGGATCATGGGAACCGAGGTTTGAGCATACAGTACAATTATTGCCATAAACTTCATGTGTGTATATTTTTAAATATATGATATATGTAACAAACAAACAAACAAACAAGCAAACAAACAAATTGGTTGCAGGACATGTTGGATTACCAAACGGGTGTGAACCACACAAATTGAGACCACCCAGGCCAAAGCAGTCGCCGACTTGCAACGGAAGCATTCTCACCCAACCTGTGCTTTAAATTAGTATCGAGTAATTCCTGCCCGCAATTCATCATGAAATATGGCTCCTCTACACCACATGTCAAGCTAGCTGTCCGTGTACTGAGAGTCTGGCCATCCAAAAGTTTGTCCTAAAGAATTGGGGCAATGGGGAGCAAAATAAACAAAGGGCTTCAAGCTTTCTATTTGTGCAACTGGGCTTCTGCAGTGTATCCACGTGCAAAGATGAGCCCGATCCGCGTGGAGCCACAAAAAGTGTTGGACCAGCTGATCCCGTGACCTTGGAATCTTGCTCAGAACCCTCGAGAACCCTGGTATTCTCAAGAGCAGCAGGTCATTGGATGCTGAGACTGAGAGATGCGCTGGCTGTATTTGAGCAGCCGCATATGTATACAAGTCCACCGGAAACCATTTGCTTGGCATAGAGACCTGCATGTTTCCTAGTACAAAGTCGCAGCACAAAAACTCTATCCAGAATCCAAAAATACGCAGCAGCATGCACAGAATGTGTCAAGCTTGCAGCATGTCTCGCCTGGGAGCCAAGAGATTCAGCACAGTGCCTGGGTGCACCGATGGAATGCAACATGCAACGTAGCACAAACAGGAAAGCTTCAGAAATGACAAAACACGACTGGGAAGGCTTTGAGAATCAAGTTGCTGCCATATGGAATAGTCAAAGAGTTGAGGGCTGTTTCGAGGAGCGTCCAATCCTCATAATTTCATTCACCAGTGTTCGTAATTCTGCGTTGCAGCAAACTATGACAATGAATAGTCCTGGGAATGAGACTATCATAAGGCTCTATGTGAGCCTTACAGCAGGCAAATGCTGAGAGCCATGGCAAGTCATGCAATTTTCAGGTCGATACTTGCAGAAATTCATCGAAGCGCTTCACGCCCACAAACTCCAAGCGAGCCCACTTTGCTGAAGCTTCGTCACAGCCACGAACAGGCACCTCCAAGAACAGTGAGCCAGCATGAAAAGGTATTTTGTATCATCAATATTCAGTGGTTGCAGAGCGAACTAGTTGCAAGGCGAAGTTGGGCCTTTGCATGTTCTACATGGTGCCTTGCATTATTTGCTTACAACGTCTATCTTGTTTGATCTTGCTTGTTATTTGTGTCTGCGTTGACATGTCTTCCCGCCTGTGCCTTGCTTATGGCTTTCAAATCATCAAGGGTCCGAAATGAAGCCACTCCCGCACCACGAATCACGCACGGAACTCCTTCACATCTTCAAACTTCACAACTGAACGCTACCAGCTGAGCAAACCAGCTTTACAATGTTGCTGCAATTGGTGCGCGTCATGGATTTGTGCAAGAACAGGGAATCCTCAGCAGGCCTTGCAACGCTTTCAGTTGTCTGCCCTTCCAAGCACCCTAGCTTCAGGAACCAAATTGTTCCGCTGTTTGAATACACTGGACCATACCACACTCACCTCGCAGGCGCTGTAGCGCCCAAAGCGAAAGTAACGAAACAACAGTTCAGTCATCAAATTCTATCCCGTCAGTGCCATTCAATTCCCATCCGTCGTACAACCGTAGCATCTTTGTTGCTTGTTAGCTGTTGACAGCACGATTAATGCAAACAACGCAGTCTCGAATTAAATGGCCTTCAAGTCATAACATGCGCCTTACCCGAAAGCATGTCATACACTGACACTGTGCCTGTAACTTGGATGCGTTTTGACTGCAGTCCAGGACTGCCAAGCTATATAGGCACAACCCCGGCATTCCAGAGGGTCCTACGCAATTCAATAAGGCATGAATGCCACGCTGACAGAAGCCCATACATCTTCTATAAATTGTATATTATTGCACTCGAACATCATCCCTTTACGGCCAGCACACTGTAGGTTTTTCATGCTAGCGCTTCTTGCGCTGCATGCCTCACTTCACATGATATATATATATATATATAAAGGTCTTTAGCCACCCCTGGGCTCCATTGCCTCAAATTGGCATTCACCGACACGGCTATCTTGGCAAGCCGGTTTGCCTCTATAGTGCTTTATTGAAACAAGTACGGCTATGTTGGCAAGCCGATCTGTACTGCTTTTGCTTGATTTGCTTGACTCAAAAGTCAGCCTTCCACGTCCCCTGTGCTGGGACTGCTGAAGGCAGGACCAAGGATGGAACTGTAAGTGGTGACCAACCGCAGGGCGGTGCTGGACAGGGAAAGCTTGGTTAATATGCTCAAACCTTCCTGGATATACTGTCGGGCTGCGGCTGATGAGCCCCAACGCCCCTTTAACAGGGATCGTTCCATGAGGCCATGGAGGCGAAAATCCTCTGCGGCCTCCCCGGCTGAAAGGAGGCTTTGAGAAAGAATTTCAACAATCGCCTGAATTCCTCCCGAAACTCGCTCTTAGGGCGATTCCAGACCAATTTATGCGGTGGGGGACGAAGGGATAACAAAGTTTCACCAATCATGCCGGGAAGGAACATGAGAAACCACGACGTTTTCGTCAACTTGTCGTCGCACTCCTGTTTTTGTTTCCCCCAACCGAACGATCATGTTCTCTTGGCAGACTAGGAGACGCCGCCATTTAATGGGAAACAGTTCTCCTGCGCGGAGCATTCCCCAAAAGCCAAGGCATAGACAAAAGGCCAGGCGTAGGTTCTCAGGTTCCAAAGCACGCCCAACTAGGGCAGCCGCCACTTCAACACGCAACGGAGGGGCCTGTTTGGGCCTTTCAATGCGCCTCCAAAGTCCACACAACTTCCACGCAGCTCTGATCCTCCTACACCAGGGCATGAAGTGGTGGAGTCCCGACAGGGTGTCAGCGATGGCCGTTCCTTGCACATATTCCTGATCGATCCATTCTACCAGGAAATCTTCCAGGGGCTCACAAGTGTCCTCCAATGCGGGGAGAATAGCCGTCACGGCAACAAAGTATCTCACCCGTGTCTTCATGGTAATTGACCTGTCACGCAACGAGAAACCCTGTCGTCTCTTGCGTCGCAGTCGGCGAAGAACATCAGGCGCGGGAGCCTTCATCCGTAGGTTTATCGGCTGAGTCAACGTGTGCCAAATACAAAATGCAATGGGAAGCTAAAAGAAGTGCATTGATCTTGCGGGTAATGAATTGAAGTTTTTGACTCCCAGTCCGCCTTTTGAAAGTGTGGACAAGGTGACGTACGAGTCGCTGAGGTGAAAACATCTGCGGTTGCACAGTTGATGATTTAGACACTTCCACAAAACACTTAAATACACACTTCTCATCACGAGGGCATTAATGCGCTCGCTCAAAGCCCAACGATTCTGGAAGAGCTGCCTCCGTCTCCACCAACCTGCCTGAACACTTTGACGGGGCTATGTTTTTGCAATCATGATTTGACCTGTGGAAATACGGACGTCACTTCCCGTGAGACGTACCCGTGCAGCCAGATGTCTGTTAAGGTCTGATACCCCAGACCGCCCATGAGGAAGCCTACAACCAGGAGGGAGTCCCATTCTGGCAAACAGCAATGCAACATCAAACGTACCGGTGTACTTCTTCACCGCGCTAGCCGCGAACAGAACAAAGGACCACACCAACAACGAATCGTCACCAACCAAAGAACACCTCTCGCCCTCATACTTGGACTCGTTGCCTTTTGCTGTTGACGCCGCAGTGCGCCCATGACCGTACCCCATAAGCCTTTCCCTTTCCTCAGCATTCAGGAGCCTGGCATGCTTGATGCAGGGATGGCTCACAAGGTACTTTGCTTTGTATTGGTAAGGCGGAAACCGGAAGTTCTCCGACCGCCACCGAGCTTGTGTCTTCCAGTCTGTTCGCAACAGGCCCGCAGGCCGCGGTTATGGCCTTCATGAATGTCGGGTATACAGCAGTCGGATCATCTTGTACCCAGTCGGGAGTGATCCATTGCCGGGGGTCGGGCCACTCTCCGTCGACTTCGATCTCAGTGTATCCTCCATAATCCCACAACCTAAGACCTTCAAGCTCCTCCATACTCTGGTTTGTCCAACAAAACCTAGGTCTGGAATTGAGCACCTGTCTCGAAGGATCAACTTTGTATGGAGTAACACCTAGCAAATCAGAGATCTGATCTCGTACTTCCACATCCATGCTGGCCACATTCTTCACAAAAAAACTTGAACTCAGCATGTGGGTACAACTCAGCGCACTGATCAAAGACCCGGATTGCCTCATGAATCAAGCTACTCGAGGGTCCTGCTACGTTCTGACGATGTGCCCGAACTGGAGCTGACATCCACGCAAGGAAAACCTGTTGGGTAATACTGGGAAGAGATGCCACACGACCTGGGATGACCCTGAGGACTGCGTTGCTGGGAATCAAGTTCATGATCAACCGAAGGACGACACATTCTCCACTGGGCCGCCTTTTGCTCTTACGCACTCCAAACAAACAATTCAGCACCTTCTCACCCCTAAATTGGAATACCTTCTCAGCAGCAGTCCATTTGCAGATCCCTCGGCGAACTAACTCCTTCGCAATCATCAGCCTCTGACCTGCCACAATATGTACCTTGCCTTGCAACGTAGGGAGACTTTGCGCAACACAATGTCCAGCGTGTTGCAACAGCCAACGGGTCCTGTCACCAACAAAACTCCTTATGTCGACAGAACCACCATGCCCCTCTGGGGGCAAACCTGGCACGATGCGATCCAGACTGAGGGGCTCAGCCAAGCAAACCTCCTCACGTGTGTAGCTTACCGTCCTCTTACCAAAGTCCTCTTTAATCTCCCGAGCACCCCAGTCCACTCTAGTGTCATCACTTAATACCCTGCGTACCGACGCTTCAATGGAGGCGAGCATCTCCCTCTGAGGATGTGTGGGTTTGTTTGTACCGAAAACAGCTTTACCGCCACTCAAATTATTGACAAAAAGCACAGCAAGTTCACACCAACATGCCACTGCAAAACGTTGCAAATCATCAACTGCTTCAAACAACTCATTAAATGAAGAAAACGAAGGAAAAGAAGCAAGCTCATCAGTCCAAATAGAAGGTAATGGGAACACTTCTTTGTTTGAGCGCTTGGCCCGTGTCTGCTGGCCCTCTTTTTCTCGCGACCACATAGCTCTGGCGCGGTGCAGTTGTTCTGTATTTCCCTTGAAACACGGAGAAATGTAGTCCGAGGCCTAGCTCGGTCAGCGAAGCCAAAGCCAAAAGGTTCGGCAACCATTTCAAAGAGGGCGCTTTCAAGCTGTCTTGGACTCCTTGCCCTTCCCCTTTTCCGTGTCCTCTGGTGGCTGTCCCAAGTCTCGGCCCTCGGCCTTTGCCCTGAGGGCGATTTCTCTTGTCGTCTTGCCCTGAGACCTTCTCCATCAACTTGGAGAATTTTCTCGCCGCCAGCGTGACCGCTGGTCCCGCCGCGGTGGTGTGAATTTCCATATGCCGAGCCGCACTCCAATTGTTGTCCAGAGCTGCTTGCTCTAGTGCAAGCCATCTCGCGGCTAGGGCATCTCCGACTCTTCCTAATCTGCCGGTCCTCAGGAGATCTATCGTGTTTGCGAGCAGAAACAGTTCCCTCGCTCTGCCGGCTGATGGTTCCAGCCTGTACCAGCGTGCGCCAAGACGTGACCACCTTCATGCCCTAGGTGATCGGCTGGTCGCGCTCGTCGTCTCCTCCCAGTTCGTTCAGCCTCGTGGGATGAAGCTCATCGCTTCTTTGATCTGGGAGGTAACCCAGCAATGGATGCCTCCGGGTTAAACTCGAAGTGACGCCTGTCCAAGCTCCTATGCAAGGGGACGAACGGGTTCTCGTCTCCTCCCGGGTTCTCGTCCCCTCCCGCCAGACGCTTGCGCTTACATCCTGCACGATGAGTCGGATCTCCCTTCCTCCTGCGGCGCTTTTTGTCCGAGCGCTTGGACTCTTTGAGGTGACTCCTATGTCCTCCTCGGTCACTCTTCCTCCTCTCAATACCCGATGACCTGCCAGGCTCGGTACCTTCACCAGCCGCCGGGCCTTCTTGTCGAGGATCTCCGTGTCGAGGTTGATGAGGTGGCTTTGGGGCGCTTCCCTTGGGCAAAAGGCCCTGACCTCGCGGTGTAAAGCCAGGGACGCGCGTCACCTCGCTCTCACTCTTCTTCTTCCCCTGACTCACCACCGCTGCTATCTTCCTCCTTGGGGGCCACCCCTCACCTGCCTGACCGCGGGCACGACCACGTCAGTCGCGATCGCGCGAAGGCCGGCCGCCGGCCAAGTGAACGAGAGCTCTGCGCCCAGAGCCTCCCACCCACTGCACGCCAGGCGCCACGTGCCCCTGACAGAGGAAACCTGCGGCAACGAGCGCACAACGACACGCAACGCCGTCGTGCGACCCTATAAACCCAATTGGCCGCGGATGAACACTCGCGCAATTCATCTCACAAAGAAGATTACATATATGTGTATATATTATATGCCTATGTATATATTATATTTCTATACATATATATATATATATTAATTGTATATATATATATATATGTATATGTGTATATGCGGTTGGCTGTACATTCCCTGTCTTCCCATCCTGGTTGGACAAACTTTTTCCAGAGCTCTTCTCGAGAAACCTGGAGAGTTGTAGCTGCAAATCTGCTGTATAAAGCACATGCTCTCTGTGGCCCCAACTTCTGCCGGCAGGATTTCCACTGGAACAACCTTGCTGGGCCTGTTCTCCTGGGGCTCAAGAGTAAGACGGTGGTTATCTTACAGCAAAACGACATTGCCATCTCCTGCTCCAGACGAGCTCGCTCCGCTTGCCATTGTACATGACGCTGAATCATATGTGTCAAGAGACGAATTGCTCCAAAATGCCCTGGCGAGCAATGGAGTGAACAGTTGACAACTCTGGGCTGCTTGAAGGTTCGACCTGGTCTGGCTTCATTTGCGCATCGCTCCTTGAGAGCATGAAGGAAACTGATGGATATTCGTCGAAAGAAGTTCCAAAGCAAAGCTTCAGACTTGCACAGTTTGCAAATCCTTCGGGCTTCTAGAGTTCTAGAGTTCTCCAGCTTGTCCTTCAGGACTTGTTGAGCTTCAACGTGTCGACCTTGCAAATCCAAGATCGATGCCCAGCGAGCACACTCAAAAGGCTCACTGCCTCAATCAATCGAGCAAAAGATCTGAGCAACGTCCGAATACATGAATTCAAGTTGGACTTGGACCAACGCTTGTCAAGCGTTCTGCTGCAGCTCTCAGGCGCTGGATTGCTGCCTTCAAAAACCCGTGATCAATTCGGTGGTCATCAAGTTTCAGGGAACATGCGCTGCTATCACCACGTGTACCCTCATAATATGTCTAATATGTTCACTGGCTAGCCTGGTTATTTCTGCGAGAGGGGCGGTGCAGTTTTGACCCATTTTGCCAGCAAGCACAACCAAAACAGAAACAGGAAAGCAAAAGAGATAAATAAACTTGCATCTCAATAAACATCTCCAACTTAGCTAGAGTGCGCTTGTCTTGGAGATCACACAGGACTGATTGCTTTGGAACTCTAGAATTTGGAGCAGCCGTTGCGGCAATATCATCAAATGAAGCCCGCCACAATTCCTTACCTCATCTGATAGTCCCAATCGCGTCAGTTTATATTCCCTTGTCATTCTGTCCCTTCTGCGCTTCTTTGCTCTGCTGTTCCTTTCCAAAACGTGCCTGCTGTGATTCACCTGACCTTGCACCTCTGAAACAACAGCTACTACTTTGGCGCAGTGTTCTGCGCCTTTTTCCGCGTTGTGACATTTGACATGTTTTGTTTCAGCGATGCTCTTAAGACTCCTGTTTGCGACCATGGACCAATCTGTCAATACAGTTTCAAGGCACAAGTTGGTCTTAAGCAACTGAGCAATCCAGCAAGTGAACAACCTGCGTAGTCCTGTCCGTAATGTCAGCAAATTTCTTGTTTGGATGTCTGTCTCAGAGGGAGCCCCTACTATCCCTACTGAAGCCAAGCCCAATGCGCCCAACAGGCCCCACGGGCCCAACAAGCCCCCAACAGGCCCCAACAGGCCCCCAACGGGCAACGTGGCAACGTGGCAAGGGACCTTCAACGGGCCCGCCAACAGCCATGATTCTTGGCACGAGGTTCCAAAGCTAGAAACAAAAAGCACCAGCATGGTTGGTAAACTGCTAAGCATCTGCTAACCCCACTCTTCTATTCTAACATCCCAGATATGGACAGCGCCTCAATCGCGCACACGCTACTTATTTGCGCACACACTGCACAAACCTCATCCACGCACACGCCGCTCTACAACGCTTTATATGCGCACACATGGTCTGTCAGGCATGGGGGGTGGGGAATCAGTGCAATTTCATCCGCAGTCGCCACGCAATTTTTCATCTTTGGGCTGGGGCAAGTTCATCCCACGCTGCAGCATGGCAGACACAAGGTTGAGAGTTGCTAGCGCTACTCTAGACTCACTCGCAGCGTCTGCGCAATAAACCGCGAGGAGCCTCCCGGAGAAAACTTTGAATAGCCACGCGCAACTCAAACCCCCGTGCCAGCTACCAACAAAGGGGGCCCAAGTTTGGAAAAGACGCGGCTGACTTTAGCGTGTCTATTTCTCACACGCAGCAGAGCCAAGGCGCACAGACGCGCACAAACGAGTCTCCTCCCTACGTGGACAAACGAGTCACAGAACCACGCGCAACACTCGCAGGTGAGGGATCATTGCGACGTTGGTACTACGTATATACCTTCAACGCTCTGATACATATGGGGTCTCACGAGCGACGGGCCGTCAACAGGTCTAACGGGGCGCAACGGGCCTAACGGGCCTGACGGGCCGACGGGCTCTCGACGGGCCTTCCACGGGACCTGGACGGGCTTGACGGGCTAACGGGCCCGGCCCCAGTGCGTATGTAAAGAAATTGTTTGGTAACTTGGTACGCGACCAATAAGCCGCTCATTTTGAGGCACTGCCATTGAACATAACGTCCTGGAGACTACCTGAACAACTATATAAGTAGTTTGAAGATGTGTGAGTTTGGTATAACATGTTACAGTATAACTTGTTTCTGTTTGACATCAAACACTTCTGCTGATCGAACAAACAAGCCTGGAGTTTGGGGTCGGTCCAAAAATAATGAGGAAAGTAGTCTTCATCCGGCCACGCGGTCTCTCTACCCTCAAATACCATCCCCCTCCAATCTTGAACTGCCCTTGACTCTCGACGAACTCTATTTCCGAAAAAGCTAAAATTTCAATTCGTGAACAAAACAAAGCGTTCTTCGTTTTCCTAGAGCGGAAACGAACAAATTCGTGTGGGCCTTTCTGTAAACCAGGACATGATGATCCTTTAAATTACTCCTTTTGTTGTGTCTGTAAATTGCTTAAACTCGGAGTTTATATATTATATATATACACAGTAATTTGCCGATTGGTATGTTCATTCCAGAAGGGAACGGACGAAAGCAGTCTGGCTCTAGGCCTGGCTCCAAAATTTTGGCATCGTCCAGATGATCCAGATGCACCAAGTCCAAGTAGTTCAAGCAAACCGTAACGCCAGCGACTGTTGCTTTTGCTTGCTGTCTTTCATTCTCTCAACATGGCTTTCAAGTTCTTCGCGTGGAGCCTCATCTTGTCGAACCACCGAGAGCGGAGAAAGTCCTGGTTGACAAACCTCATGAATGAGGCCTGGACGCAGCTCCTGGGAACGGACAAACAAACAAACAAGGCAAGCCAAAAAGGAAAGTTCGGCTGTCGTCTGTAAAGTTCGAGACGACAGTCCTTCCAAGCCAGTCTCGCCATGATAAGAATCCATCATGAAGCATTCAACATGCATCCCCTGCTGTTTGTGGCTAGCCATGCACGGGGCTTGTGATAGGTGTGAAATTGACAATGTGCCGAAACACTCTTTAACCGCTTGAGATCGCTTCGTCATCTTGCTGGCACTGGCACTGGCGCGAGCCCGTCGAATCGCTAGAACTTGCAAGCAAAAAAACGTCATGTATTATATATATATATATCTCTCTGCCTTACTTTGTCTGGTCCACCTCTTGGCCCTTTCCGCGCTTTTTGCCGGGTCAAGTGCCTGCTGATGAAAGGCAAAACCCTATGCCCTCTCTACCCGATCAAGCCTCCTCAGGAGGAGACCAGGGTGGTGGAGGGACTGTGAAAAGCTCCGGTGGAACCACAAATCAGGCACGCTATCCCCTTAGGAGAACTTTTTGCTGGGGTCAAGTGCCTGCTGATGAAAGGCAAAACCCTATGCCGCAATGCTTCCTGCTCTTCTGAGGTTTCCCCCTCCAGGTCCTTTGCGACCCGAGCTTCCATGATCTCGAAGAGGCTTGTGTCATCTAGATACAAAGACCACAACTTCTCTTCCTCCTCCAGGCTGGGAAAAACGCTATCTCGCCGTTTTCCCAGGAGACCTCCACCTTGCAAGGGTGATCTGAGCGCCAACCTTCCTGTAGCACTCCCGCTGCTGATGCCCAGCCAATGGGCAGCACTGCCGCTCCTATGTATGTTTCTCCTTCTCGCTCCACCCTAGGCTACTTTTTTAGCAAACGTCATCATCTCAGGCCAACCAGGCGGGAGAGGCTGACACCAGGTCATCCGCGCTCATCCTCGCTACCTTGCCCGCGGGAAGTACCACATGCTGCAGGGCCGGGGCCCCAGTCAGGCTTCTCACATCTCCTTCCAGTACTCGAGTTGCTGCGTTCGTTCCTCGGAAATCCATGATCAACCTCAAGATCGGCCGTTCGTCATCAAGGTACTTGCCGGGCTTCACTATTCCAAAACTGCCATTCGCGAGGAACTCACCCCTGACCAACACCGGAGCTTCGACTGTCTTCACCAGGCCCGCTTATACATCTCCGCCGCAATCTTCTCCCATTCTTCCCGGGAGGCATGTCAGCCGCTCACCCTGATATGAAACCCTGACATCTCCAATTTTTCGGCCCCATTCCCCCATCTCCGGGAGCGGGGTACTTTCGACTTGGACTCAGAACTACCGTCAACGAAAGCCTTCACCGTTTCCCATATTCGATCCAAGGCCCGTGCCTGACTGACACTACAGTGGCATGGTGGACTTTTGCCTGTTTGCCTCCGCCTGTCCACAGAAAGTTTAACAGGACCACTGTCAAACAGTGCCAGACCAGCAATCCAGCTCGTCGCGCGTGGCGAAAGGCCTTTTGCCTTCCGAAAGTCCCCTGACTCTCTCCCGCTATTGCCGTCGTCGGACCCCGGCTTGATGGACCGTTTGAGATAATCACCCAGGTTCGTGCCACTTCGCACGCACACCAAGGCCAAAAGTCCTCCCGTTTCCGAGATGCTCAAACCTTCCTCCTTCGACTCGCCAGGTACCGGCTCAGCTCCTTCATCCCGCTTTTCAACAGTTTCCCGGGGTTTTTCTTTGAGAGCCGCCACAGTTCGTCCTCCCCCAAATAAAGGGCTGTCGAAAACCTCGCGACGACTCAGAAGATCCACTTCGACCTGATTCACTCTTCCTCTCACTTGAAGAATCTCTCCTTTTCTTCCTCCCCCTGCGCCTCTTGCGGCTTCGACTTCGGCCGCGAGTCTCCTTTTTCTTTTCCTCCTCCTTTTTCCTCTGCTGTTCACGGCCACGGACCTGTTTGGACCTCGCCGTGTCTCCACTCTGAGCTCTTCTTTCTTCTCTTCTGTCTCCACCTTCTCCGTTGCTGCCTTCTTTGCTTCCTCCAGGGCCTTGTCCAAACCCGTCGGGTCCTCAAAAAGCCTCTGGTTTTCCTTTTGGGGCCGGCGCTCCTGCAGGTTCCGGCACACGAGCCGTCCAACCATAATTCACTGCCTTTACTTCCGGGTGTCCAGTTTGTATCTGGGTGTCCTGTTTTGTGGGGGTGCTTTTTGGTACATTGCTGCCATTTGGCAGTCAGTGCTCCACTACCACTCGCCAGCCATCATCA
>CAXAMN010017668.1:307110-343138 GCA_963970005.1 Durusdinium trenchii
TATACAATACAGAATTAATAGATAATTACACATATATATATATATATTAATTAACAAAAAAATATATATATTACTTTTATCTGTCCATAAAAAACTGTTTCCAGATTGTGTCCCCGCCCTTCCTTTCCGAGTTCTTGTTTACGTCGCTGTTCTTAAGCACACGTGTTGTGTGCCACGCGTGCGCTAAAAAGGCCCGCGTATTAAAGTATTTGTTTTGAAATACAGCCAGCCGCTGCCTTGCGCAGGAGTTGTTTGGTTGTTTTTTGGTGCGCGTTTCTACTGATCACGGCGGTTGCTGTGACTCACCTGAAAAAGTTTCACCGTTTGGTTGCCATGGTTGGTTCGCTCCGACCGTTTCAAGAGAAACAACGGCCTTGCGGAATTCGAACGCTGGTGAGACAGCATAAACCTAAAACCTGGCTCTGGGTTTCAACCAGGAAAGGAAGCAACTGACACACAACCTTCCACCTAAAAATGTATATTACCAACACCTGGGAGGTGAACAGTAAGCAACCCAGAAACCAGTCAGCATTTAGAACCGCTAATCGACATTCTTGTCATCCGTCGGAGTTTCCGACTCATCACCTTCACCTTCTTCATTCACCTCATCACCCTTGCCATCGGCCACTGGCCCATCACCAGCAGAAGAAGCAGCTGCCGATTTAGCAGATGCCTCCTGCGCTGCTGCCAACATGGATTCCTAAGATGGAACCCAAACGCATCAAGCGAGGAAAACATCAGAAGTCTTTGACAGGAACATATGAAGTTGGATTGGCCCAAAGGAAAGCGTCATAATTAAGGAGTTCAATCTAAATGGAAAATGCACCGATTGTCAATCCCAGATGCAATCAAACCTTCCACAGTGCTGGTTGTCATACCTTTCTCGAGTTCCATACAAGCCGCTTCCTGGGTTGAACTCAAAACTATTGGCGTACTAGAATTTTGTTGACGCAAACAAAATGATTGCAGCAAAATTTCTGCAATTTCTTCAATTTTCTCGGGGGCGACTCCTGTCCGAGGCTTCACCTGCAGGGTGTGTGGTGTGGTTCATTCAGTTCATTTCGGCTAGTGTCTAAATTATATATAATTGTTTATTTATATATTGTAGCCTATAAGAACGCGTTGAACTGGACGACACCCGCCCACCCTGAGGATCTCAGATCCCCGCACTTTTAAGCCCCAAATGCCGCAACGGTTCTCAGGCTTAGTGTACATGTACTTGTAGGCGCGAACGGGTTCTGATGCTGCTGCGGGTCTCTTCATGGCGGTGTTCTTTCCCGCTGGCTTCTGCTTAAGGTCTGGCTCTGCAATCTCATTTGCAGCAGGGTCTTCATGATCAGGCTGATCATGCTCGGTTTTTTCTGCCTTGGCTTTACCTTTTGGTTTTGCCTTACTCTTGGGCTTGCCAGGCTGGTCATCCTTCCCAGGCTGGTCATCCTTCTTGTTCCCATCCTTCTTCTTTTCTGCCTTCCGCTTTGGTTCAGAACCTACTTCTTTCCGTTTGTTCTCACCCGTGCTGGTGCCATGGTTGGCTGGCGCTGAACTTGGAGGGTTCTCATTCCCTGTGGCTGGCGCGGCATTTGGAGCTACGCCCTTCTGCTCAGGTTCGTCGTCCGAAAGTTGTTGTACGCTATCCAAGACCATGGTCCAGGCTTCAACGGACTATGCAAACATTACGTGACACAAGAACCAGGATGTCCCTGGGCCAAATATTATAGAAGTCTTGCTCGAGGTTGCGCACACGAGGCTGAGACACACACTCACTCGCAACAGGCGCTACGCGCAAAACACGAAATCACAACGTTTTGCGCAGGTTCTCCCGCAAGCATTCCCTATAGCGCAGCGCATACGGCCGCCGTCCCAACCAGACTCTAAGGGCATCACAGGCACAAACATATTCAAACGACAACAACATTTCAATCGTGTCATACGTTCTGTAAAGAAATGGAATCGGCACTAAGTAACTAGCTTGTTACTTTCTGGTTCCACCCCTGCTGAATTGCAGACTGAGTCTAGGCAGTTGAAATTTTCACCGCATGCTGCGATGAAATGGAAAGATTTCCAAGTAGCCAAAATTTGGGTTTCAGTGCCACCAACTTTGCTGGCACGGAGGTCTCGATTTTCACCTCATCTCCCAACACAACTCAACATTTTACAGCTCACGTTCAAAAGACCAAATGCAAAAAAAATGTCTGGAGGTGGAGACGTTGGAGAATGAATGCAAACAAAAAACGTGTCGAATTACATGAGAGCAACCTCCCATGGAATTCGCCCCATGCTGCTGCATGGCACTTTTGTTAGCTGGTTGCGGAAACAGGCTCCCATCCACGTGGAGCGAATCGCCATCATCTCGGTGTTGGTGGGGAGGGCGTTCGGAGTCAGCGCAGAGACTTTCGTTTTGGGAGCGACGTCAAAGCGGAAGTTAATTGGCTCTCCTGTAGTCGCCTGGTGAAGCTGATTGAATGAAAACTCACGCTCTCATGAGCACACGCACCCTTTAAAACCTGCACCGCACACCATAGCCTCAGTTTTCTGAGACATGTTGTGCTCGACCAGATTCAATGAGGTGATGCCATGCTTCTGGGCTGCGACAAACGCAACTTCTGCAACACTCATGGGCTTCTTGCCACCATCCGTTTCCACTAGGACAACCGTTTGGTTATCCCGCTCGATAATCCATGGCCAGGCTTTGGCAGACTCTGTTTTTGCGATGCCTGTCAGGCATTGAACCGACACCAACAAAACTAACCAGCAAAAAATATGATGATAACAAACGCAACCCACCAGATAACGCAGCCGACTACCGGCCTAGCGGGCTTTCTGAATAGGTCCCAAGCTCGAAGCCAAAGAGCTCGCCACCGCCCACCTGAATATCATTTGCAGAACCATTTTCAAGATACACCTCCAAATCCTTTGTCACGATCATGAGGAGGTTCTGATTCAGCGGGCAGGTCCCTTAAAACCTTTTTTTGAGACATCATACAAAGCTACAATCCACCAATGTTGAGGTTCAAGTGCTGAGACCCTAACGCACCCGCACATGGTGGGAATGTAACCTCCACCCATTGCCAGAATTTCACCAAGTCTGCCTCCACACATTGAAACAACATACTCACAAACGGCGTGGCTGGTACGTTCAAACATCGTTCAAGCATCAGGGCCCGGAGAATGAACCATGATGTTCAGATTAGTCAAAAAATCCAAGCTAGCCTCGCCGCCCAGTTTGGCAGTGAAGTATGCATCGATTGTCTTGCGCTTCTCCAGGGTCGAGGCCCTCAATGTTCGCGCGCGTTAATCTCACACTATGAAGGTAAGTTCCACCACAACTGAAAACGCTGCCAGAAGTTGTCAACAACTGTTGCGACAATCTCTTCAAGTTCAAGAACACGCACCCGCCCATTGTGGACATCGAGTGAAATTGCAAACTGGTGATCCAATTTGCAGCCCAGGCGCAACCAGTGTTCATAATTCTTCACCTGCTCCTTCAACAGAGCGTCGACTGGTACATGGAGATCAGAAGACTTTTGCGCTTTGGCCGACTGGCGCGCACTGTCGGAGATTCTTCGCTTACTCGGTGGCATGGCGCACTCACTCAGTCGCCCGCCACTCAAACCCGCCCTGACTTGAGCGTGATATCAAACGACATTACATAATATCACAACAGCATTGTCCAACTATTTGCAAGGACGTGAAGCTCAATTCAGCAGGGAATTCTGCACAAAACACACCCCGGCGATCAAACCCAATTTTGTGCAGAATGCCAGCCCTATTTTGCACAAACCGGCTCCCACTGATAGCGCCCACGGTTAACATAATATACTACTACAATAAAATGTCATACAAATGTCCATGCCGCCAGCAAAAAACTGGAACGTTTAGGGTTTAGGGTTCGCACACCATCGTTACCACCCGGGTTTTGCGCAGAATGAGGGTGGCATTCTGCACAAAATCATCCCGACCAACAACCATCCATCCTAACTTCTTAATCAAACAATTATCCCTAAGTTACCATGCCGCACCCAAAAAACCATGACGTTTAGGGTTTAGGGTTGCACCTTCCCAAAATTTGATGTCCATTCTTGAGGACCACAAACAAAACTACTTCACCACTGCACAAACAGCCCTTTGTCCAAGTCGCGTTCTGCACAGTCAGCACTCCTGAAACCACCCTGGACTTTGTGCATAGTGGGGTCCCCGCTCTGCACAATCCCTAGGACATTCTAGCAAAATCCAAACTTGGCTACGCCAGACTTTTGACTTAGATAATTTCTTTCCTTACCGGACCGGAATTGTGCAGAATCAGGACCTCCCTCTGCAGAAACAATCCTTCCGTCCAAGAACAGCTGATCACAAGTGTTAGGCTTTGATTTTGCGCATGGCCACTTCTCACAGAAAAAGGATTGTCCATACCATAGCTGCTAGGCAGCCCTGCTTGCCCCAAAGAATATATTGTTTGTCAACTCTCATCTTGAATGCAAGAGTCGAAAGCCTCATTGACTATCTGGAGAGCTTCAGTCCAATTGACTCCTGATCCCCAGAGTCGAGCGGCAGCCCTGTACTCACTATGAGTTTTGTTCATGCTCTTGTATTTACGCAAGGCAGTCTTTGCCAGGTTTTGCGCTTCCAATTGCATAGCATTCGGCGCCTAGGCAAAGCCACCACTTAAAACAAATGCAAACGCACAAATGCGGCCCTCCCAATACAGTCCCTCACTTTAACAGTCATACTCGCCAACTTCAATCACAGCAGTTATTCTAGTTACTATTCTGTTTTTGCTGGGCTGCGGGATCAAACCTGCGACCTTCCACCGGACCGCCAGACTCTCCCCCAAAGCCAACCGCTGGGCCAGCACTAGGGAAGCACCTGGCACGGCACGGGGGCTGCTTGTTAGTGTCCTATAGTTGTCAAGTTTAAATCATAAGAACATGGAAAGGAATCTGGGCTGCCCACGCTCCATCGGCCAGACATTCCAAATAGGTGGCCGCCGTGTGCAATTGGAAGGGTTCTTGTCCTGAAGAATTTATTGCTTGTTCAACGTGTCCTGAACAGATAAAATCCATATTCAAAGTCAGTGAACACTTGCCTAAGATATGGGAGGCCGACTGTGTGGCAAGGTCACATCTGAGGGTGTCCACAGATCTTCAATCCAAGCATCGAAGACGGAGGGCATACTTGCGGTAATTGTCAGCCGCTTTCGAGTCAGGCAAGCTTTGCGGCGCCAAGACTTAGTTATTTTGCATGGTATCAGGTTAGTATTAGTCAGTCAGGCGTACAAATGCTTAGAACTCAGAACTGGCAAAGCAAACCATCACAGCACAGTTGCGCGCACACATTTCAACACCACCCTTTGCAAATCCCCTGAAAGAAACAGTCGACTGAACTGTTAAGTCAAAGAAACCTTCAGGCGCTTGCGTCATCGACAAAGCTACAGAAGCTGGCAGCATCAAAATCCAATGGCGATTTTGGGTCCTTGGGGACAGAAACCCTCGCCCCCAAAACGGAGCCTGTGAGAAAAAACTTGGGTCAACATTGACCAACTTCAACAACCATAAAATATAAGAGATGCCAAGGAAAAAAAGGGAACCCATACAGGGTTGATGTTGATTTGTTTTTGCGGGCCTTCCCACAAATTCGCCCGTCTCCCGGGCAATCTTCCCTGTTTCGGATTGCCCGCCTCATCTTCGTGAGCTTCGAAGTGCCAATCCCAAAAAGTCGGGACAAACCTGAAATACAGCTCTTGTGACCCAAGAACTGCATTGTCTTGAGCGATCTTGACCGGGGAGCGCCAATCTCCTCTGTCATAATGCGCCTTTTCGCCAATATGTTGAAAACCTCAGAGCGAGTGGGCACTTCGCGTCTTAGCAAAGTAGACTAGTTTTTGGGGCTAGTGTGTGCTGTTAGGCTTGTCCCCAGAAGTTGAAGCTTTCACATGGCTTGCAATCTGGCACGCACTTAAAGCCTAAATTTGTGACATTGAAATATCACAATGCACACTCAACCAAGGCGATAACTGTTGCGTCGGCATCGATCTTGCGCATAGTTCGTAGGGTCTTCCGGAGTTTCACGATCTGGCTGACCAATGAAGGATCACGGAAGGGGATAAAACAATTCACTTTCCCAGGTTTCTTGCCCTTCTTGTAGCACCTGCAACTGGAAGCAACAATGAGCCGCACAGATCGACGGAGCTCAATTTCCATCTGGCAAAGTTGCTCAGGTGTAGCTCGGCGCTTGGCGCTTGGACGTGTTCTGACGACGTCAAGCAGCCCCAACACGCCAGCAGCTGGCGCAGGCGGCGTGGCCACAGGAGGGTCACCGCCCACATCATCGTCCGACAAGCTAGTGACATCACGCAACATCGCACAGCCTGTTCCCACGAGTTCTAAGTCGACCTAAACAAACCGTGAAAGGTTGTAGAACTTTTGAAGTGCAAACACGACAGCTGTGACTGTATTTTAAAGCTTGCAGATGGATTAAGTAGTGGATTAAGTTCCTAAAATTAGTGGAACCGTTGCGAATATCATATAGTTCACAGTTTGACTAAAAGCTGGTTTAACTGCAGTTCAAAAGCAGGCAGGAAGTTGCGGTCAAGTAGTCGTATGGTGAACGAATGCCCTTTGAACACAAGCTTGCATCCAACTGCGCTGTTGAAAGCATTTTTGGTCCTCTCCACAAGGAATGCTGTTCGTGTAAAGAATCCGGCGAGAATGGCAAAACCCGCCCCTAAAGCTAATCTACGGGAGGCTCCACTGCTTCTTCGGACTCGTCACACTCTCCCCCAAAATGAGTGTCTCGCGCCGCAGGAACCGCAAAGCCACGGAACCAACGGGTGAGCGGGAGCGGCTGGCACGGCCTCAAATCTGATGGCACAAGACATGCACTTGTTCGCCAACAAATTTGAGGACCGAGCCAGGCGTTGATTTCGAGTTCTCACCGGGGCCCTCCAAGGCTCCAAGAAACAATGATCAGATTCAATGGGTTCACAATACACGAAAAAATGTGGGCACACCTTCTGCTGCTCACCTGCGCACAACTCAAGAGCAAGGGGAGCCTGCAAAGGACGCGTCAAACACGGTAATAGTTAATACTCCGAGAGAGGGTTGACAAATGCAGTGAGTCTGAGATAGGCCTGCGATGAATTTAGATGTAGTTCTTGCTGGCCATCAGCTTCATGAGCTTCACGACATGCCTCCAAACATTTTGGGGCAAGAGAGTTTTGTTTGAGGCTAGCCCTACTCGCCTTTGATGCTTCTGCAAGTTTTGACGTGTTTGTTGTAATAATAGGAACGCTGGCAGCATCACCTTGGAAAGTCTCTCAAACATGTTTTCACAACAACCGCAACTATAACACTTGGCACGTCAAGTGAACCTGAGCTCAACACTTGGTTGTACGTTCTCCCTCAACATGTCTGGCATGAACATGAAGAGCTTCAGCCCTGCTACCCTCTGACTTGCAGGTGCTGCGCAAGCAAGGAACCAAATCAAGTAGGGCGTGACACATTTGAACTCAATCTGCGCTTGGTTTCGCATAGGCCCCGAGCAAATGAGCAAACAGCGTAGTTGGTTGCACAGTGCTTCGAACTGATTTTCAAGCACCACGCACTGTTTAGTAAGGAATTTGTTTTTCCCCGCCTTTGTTGCTTGAAGTCATTGCACGTCATACTGAGAATTACGAATTGACATGAACGCCACACGACAAGTGGGTCCTTAGGGCGCCTGCCTCTGGAGCGACTGCAAAATGACGCTGACAGCAAATTCAGCGCACCGCGGGAACACTACGTTGCCGATCGAATGAAGCCGCTGCTGGCTAACTGGACTTGAGTTGACCGACAGCCAGTCCTGAATTGGCAAACCTTGGGCCTCATTCCAAGGCTCACGGCACCTCTTCTCCCATTCTGCTGCTGTCTCAAGACGCACGCCCTGCACAGGAATGCATTAGTAGTTGAAATCATGGATTCATCGCAACTTGAACCCAACAAAACAAAGAAGGTACTCTTAAAACCCGGTCCTCAAAGCAAAAACCTCGCTTCAAAGCAATGAGGAAGACCCGCTCCCGGAAGATCTTGGCACGGATGGGGTTCTTTGGTTGGAGAATGAGGGGCAACCTGGGCCCACGCATTGATTCCAACGTTTTGGCCGCGCACAACAGCCCAATGGACGGACATGTCGCGTTTCTGAAACTCCTGCAGCGCAATCCCCAGGCAATCAAGCAATAACTTTGATTCCCGGAGCTTGAAGCTGTTTTGGAAGTGAAGCTTTCGGAACTGCCTATGACAAAGCGAAAAACATCGATAGCACTTGCCAACAACTCCTTGAGTACATAGCCCACATTCTCCAATATTGAAAACTGCCTGGACAAAGCGGGCGTGTCATATTCAAAACACTATGAATGTGAATATGAATCCGAAAACCGTGTAAAAGCTGCAGCCATCAAAGCACTCAGTCTAATAGAGGTGCAAATTTGGCAGCTCGTCTGCCAAGCGGAACAGTTCCCGGGCCAGGGAACTCCTATCCCCCAGTGCTCCAAGCATATGTCCTGCTTGGCACACGTCCTCGGTAAGGTCAAATCCCTCCGAAGCACGAATCATTATAATAGTGTTTTTACAACGGTTGTAGAAACAAACCCCAGAACTCATTTCTCTAAAACAACAGTCATCAAGCTTCTTGGCATGGAAAGCCACCGCACAGCCCTTCAATGGACGCTTTGTCAGAGCTCGAAGGGCTAAATGTGCAAACGTCTGAATGAATCTCTCCAGCCGGAAGCCAACCTTCGTCCATCCGCTTCTGCAGCACTGCCCGACAATGGTCATCTTTTTCAACCTTTGCCAGCTAACCCATTCAAAAGAAGTTGAATAGTAATAGGGTGGAACAAAAAACAAACCAACTCAAATCCGCAAAACGCGACCTAGCTGTGCGCATATACTCGGGCTTCACAGAACCTGGGAGCTGGTATGAACGTGTCCACATGAAACCCAAGCAACGCACATGCGCGGTGAGAATCTTTTCGCCCGAGAAACAGGAGATAACTTCTCTTTGCTTCCCCTGACAAACACATTTCTAGGTCCAATTTAGTTTTTTCAAGGTGTCTCCGAAGTCTTGCCTTCAGCGGTCCGAAGAGCTGGTCAAAGCTTTTCTTGGTAACAGTCTGCGCGCAGCTCGTCCAGTTCACTGGCAAACCTGAGCCAGTGATGAGGGGAACGGGTCAATATCACACATGGGCCCCAATCATGGCAAAGAACCAGCAAACCACTCTGCAAGTTGAGGTGGAACGAAGCGTTTCTTCATTCGCTCAGCTGGGGTGATTCCAGCAGCCCTGCACGCTACCTTGAACTTGTCCCAGTAGAACACCTGTGTCCCTAGGTCCTGCGATGAAAATGAATGGTTCCTCAAACTGGGTTGGATAAAAGTAGTGGCGGAGTCCTGTCGGCCTCTGAGAGACAGATACCCCACGTTTGCTCGCGTGGTGGCGCCGAAACAGCCTCAACTTCAAAAGCACATGCCATCGATCACCCGGTCCTCAAAATTTCATACACAAATTTAGACAAGAAGCGGACGGTACCCCACGTTCGCATAGTGGTTGGTTTGGATATGAGCTTCTTCGTCTTCAACTGCGCACGTTTGCCAACATTCTTGGGAACCTGGGCTGAAAGCTTAAAACATTGACTCTATTCTCTATTTTCGAAGCTTCTGACCGATAAGTTCAAGTCAAAAGTATTTACATTGAAGGCACCAATCGGATCTTCACAGGGCAACACTTAGGCAGCACAAACGGCTTGAAGGGTCGGAGATCCCCCTTCCGGCTCAGCGATCCAAATTTGGGGAATCTGGACGGTCGAGCCCGAGCCTCAAAGAAAGGATCAATTGTCAGCAAGAATCCTTCAAACCAGGAAACAAACCATTCAGGTTGAAACTGTGGGGTTGTGGCCTTCGGAACCACTTCCTTTCGTCTTTTGACGACCTTCTTCTGAACCGGCTTCTTCTGGATTGGCATCGCATCGTCACTGAGCGGGCAAAAGGTGCATCAAGCCCTGCAAAATAGAACTCTCACTGAAGGAAGGCTTAGAAACGGACTCACTCAAAGCCTCCACGTTTTGCAACGCCATGAACCGCCAGAAACAAAGTGGGCGGTGTCAAAAAGGGCTGCGTTTTGCAGAACGCTGTCCAAAACACACAATTCAAAACGCACAGCCAATGCATCCCTACTGCTGCAGTGAAATCTCAAACTTACACAAAACAACCAATACATCGATCCCTACTGCAATCAATGCATCCCTACTGCAGTTAAAATCCAAAGCGCAAAAAAACTCTGCAGGTCAAAAGTCAAAAGCGCTCGAATTTTTATCAATTATGCGAGATACGCCTACTTTATCCGAGGGGTGCTACTTGACAGAACGCTTGGACGCAGAGGGGCGCTTCATGGTTGGCTTTGCAACTTTCTTGGGCGCAGGTTGGAGATTTACCCACGCGACGGCACCCTGATTGTGTACATACGGTCTCGGCTCAGGATATGGCTCAGGTCGCTCGAGGATCCACGCGAAAACGGTCTTGTACTTTACGAGGGCGAGGGCATCGTTGTCGATCTTGTGGTGCGCATAGTTCAATCCAATGAAATTGTTGGGGTCACCGTGCTCGTGCTCCACAAACGCTCCTCGCTCGGAATCCCGCTTTGCAATCGGGATACAACCAACGATACTCACTTCACCCACCAACTGCTTCGTACCACTCACCGCGAGGCAAATGCGTCCACGTTGAGATGTCTTGCATCCGCGTACCTCCCATGTTTTCTCCCCTGCCAAGATCAAGGAAGCCCACTTCTGGTGCATTACCAGCGCTCGCGTTGGTGCCATGATGCGTACTACACGTTCCGCGTGAGCTTGAATTGCTGTAGTTGGGCCAGGACGCGCGAAACAGTTACTCATGCGAACGACTCGACATGCTAAAAACTGCCCAGAGCTCCTAGACCAAAAAGTTAACAACCAGGACCCAAAATATTAAATTTGTCAACTTGGAAGTTTTCACCTGGCTGTCGGTGAAACTTCTTTTCTGCTTCAGGCAGCTGTATGTGAGTGTTAGGTGCTTCGAGACTTCTTTGCCTGCTTCAGGGCAGCTGTATGTGAGTGTTAGTTGTTTCGAGAGTTTTGCCAGCAAAAGAAAGATAGATTTTTAAATGAATAATAGTAGATAGATAGATAATAGACAGATAGTTAATAGGTAGAAAGATAGATATACATTTTATACAATATGTTATATATACACCTACATATATAATATATTATCTCCTCCCTTATCGCAGGGTGTGTGGTGAAACGTGCTCCAACCATGGGGCGGTTGGCTATGTACAAAACTTGCAGCAGTATCATTTCCCAGCTGTCATTCAATTCTGAGTTAGTTGAGTTAATCAACTTTGATGATGGCTGGCGAGTGGTAGTGGAGCACTGACTGCCAAATGGCAGCAATGTACCAGAAAGCACCCCCACAAAACAGGACACCCAGATACAAACTGGACACCCGGAAGTAAAGGCAGTGAATTCCATCCACAAAGCTCACGATGCCTTCCAGGGCTGTCTTCTTGGAATACTCCTTATCATGCATCATCAAAATACTGGCCAGCCTCCATCGACTGATACGCACCAACTCCCTTCCATCTCCTCGAGGCAACTTTGCCTTACACTTCGACCGGTCTCCACTGCACAGGTGGTATAGACCTTTGCCATCCTTCAAGTACTGCTGGCCATACCATTCGTAGTATCCATCACTTGCAATCAGATAGTCTCCAACCAGAAACCCTCTACCAGCATCACTCCAATCTTCAACTCGTAAACAGGCCTTGCCTTGGGCTCGTCCATTCCAATCATCGCATTCGTACTCCATCACACAACCCTTGCCCAGGACTGATTCCATCATGGTCTTTTCCATCGACCCAAGTCAGTCATATGGTGGGGCAGAAGGCCACTCTGCAACAGATCATTCCAGTCTTCCAACATACCTCCCTTTTTGAAAAAACTCAACTTTTGATTTTCCATCTTCTCCTTCTTTTCTCTCTTTCTTTCTCTCCCTCTGTCTCAGGTCCTCCAGGCTCCTGGTGCTGAGGGCAAGTGATGGTCCACCAACAACAGGTTCTCAACTACCTGACCTCTTCCCACCTTCCCCACAAGGAGGTCTGGTGGGAGAGGCCAGGCAGCTCTGACTTTGAAAAACTCGGTGGAACCACAAATCAGGCATGCTATCCCCTTGCAAGAACACATATTATACAGTATTATGTGTTCTGTACACAACTCTGATGCCACGACGAAAAGGCACTCCCCAACGGCCTTCTTTCTTTTAGCATTGGCTGCTGACATCTGGTGGCATCTCACGACGTTGCACTCATTAATTGTGTGGTGCTCCCCTGCAAAGGTTTGCTGCTTCAGCTATGCTGCTTCAGCCAAAGTGGCACTGCTTCCAATCTCTACTGAAGCCTTAAATGTAATCTGATTTCGATTATCAAGGCAACCACGCCACCAACCGGGCATGCAACGGCCCTTGATGACATTCTAATGTTTATGACGTGTGACAGTGGCAGCATCATTCATGACAAGCATACTGGAGTGTCCAGCGGTTGTGCGAACATACACGATTCGTCAAAACTCATAGCTTATGCAGGTGCAACACCTGGAAAATGTTTGGGTGAAACAACGCTCTACAATAAACAAAAAACCTGCAGGAATGATTGGCTGTCCTTGTATAACAAGCGCTTGTTGGCTCAAGTACTACCAGGATCGCTTGGCCACGCACTGTGCACATTCAAAGTTGCCAACCATTCTTGAAAAAACTCAGCTGCCATTAATTGCTCAGAGTATGTACAGGCGGCTCACCTTGGCCCAGAAGTAAAACCGACTCTTCTCAAGATGGAAAGGCCTTCGATCACATCGCAGTAAGTAAGTAAGTAAGTAAGTGGGACAATCCTAAATTTTAAAATCTCTGCAACCATGGTTGGGAAAGGTAGAAGGACTCCAAAGAGCAAATGCAAACAGCAGATTTGCTGGTAAATTTCCAGAAACAATATGCAAAGTCATCACGCAAAAAAGTGAAGAATCACGCACTTGACAAAGCGCCCAGGCCAAGCTGTCTGATCTGTGGCCTCCCCTGATGCTGGCAAGAAAGCCTCAGAAGATGAGAAAGGTAAGTTGATGTGATTACCTGACATAGACAATCAACCTAATAGGGATGGCCTCCAACCTAAGAGCAATGGCCTCCATATAATAGCAATGGCCTCCAACCCAATAGCGATGGCCTCCAACGTACTAGCAGCAGTGGCCTCCAAACTAATACAGTAACACTCCGGTTGGATGTGGAGATGACGAGTTTCATATCTGGCGGAGTGTTGACACTTCCGAGTTTAAGGCTGAAGCCTCTGGCATCGCGAAGCAGTTCCCGCCATGCTTTGGCCTGTCGTCCTTCTCAGAAGCGAAATAGAAATCCCAAGGCCAAAGGCAGGTCGAATTCCACATCCAAAGGGGCACTTGCAAAGCAAAGCACAAGAGTGCACTGCAAAGCATCTTTGCCCACTTCAGATTGTCCCAAAGGCACTAGTTTTGTTTGTTGGTTAATACAACAGTGACAATGCTTTTGACAAGAAAAGGGATCAAACTGAAAGGCAAAAAGGCCATTGAATGGTCATCTCTCTAACATTCTTTAAACACAGCGACTGAAGTGCCAGTTGGTGTGCTGAGCATTAAAGAAGTTGCACAGTTGCACCGCAAGTCTTCCTACAACAACTAAGACTAAGAGGCCTCCCATTGCAAATTCTGTAAAAGCTGAAGTATAAAGTAGTTGCTCAACGATATTTGCAATGCAGGGCGAACTCAAAATCCTGCGCTCGAAATCAATTGTTGAACCGCTGCAGAACCCCTGAAGATTCCAGCTGCAGAGCGCTTGTGAATCCCAAGGATTGGAGCGCGGCGAGCAAGGAGTCAGATTGCAAACTATACATCGTCCCATCGTACGGGATGCTGGCGCCTTGCTTACAACACATGCATCAGGCACGCCCGCTTCCAAGGACCAGTGACATAGGTCCTACCTCGCGGGCAGCTGTACCAGCCTGTCAAACAAGTGCCGAAGCCAAGATAGACTCAGATAGACCAAGAGGCAAAAGAGTCTCACGAGAAAAAGGGACCACGTTTTTCACGTCTGCCTTGTCACAGGCTTTCAGCAAGGCAGTTCGCAGATTTGCAGTTGCCTGGACATCACGGGCCCTTTTCTTTCCGTATGCTGCATATGCATCAAATACTAGTTTCTCCCGTCAGTTTCTAAAATGTGGATGTGCTGCCTCATAGAAAAGCCTCTCATCATCTCTTTGGAAGCATTCTGGATCCGATTCCAGCCGGTTTTGCAGCCTGCAATCAGTGCAAACCGACTTCCAATCACGTGGTGCATCCTGTGGCGGCCTCCTCAATTTTCCTGGATGACACCATGACAAACCAAAATTCAATAATTGTATGATACAGTGTGTATCCCTAAATCCGGGATGGAGCTCAAACATCCACTGGGAGACTCCGGATAAGACTTTAGACTCTTCTCTTCATAGCAAGAAGCTACTAGTAGCTCCTGGCATTACTACTAGGAACAAGAAGCTATTAGTAACAAGGGCATTACTACTAGTAACAAGGGCATTGCTAGTGGTAGCAAGAAGCTTCTCCATTGTCCTTTCTGACAAACCCCCTTGGAAGCTTCCAAATACAGGTGAGGATATGGATCCATGCGGGTGCAGCAGAACCATGAAAGGCTGAAAGGCTCTACCGGAGCAATTAGAACGAATAAGGTCGGATAAAGGTAGCATTCCAACGGATGGGACCCATGAGAACCAAGGTGGGTTCACAACAATCCACGGGCATTCTGCGGCACATTAGTTCATTGAGATAAGCACATTGTGAAAGGATTTGGGTTTGACCGTGGAGATGATGATGAAAATTAATATCATCATGATGGAAGGCTTGATAGTTGTTTCTTGTTGCTGTGAGAAGATATTCTGAGCAAAGAAGCGCGCTTGCATAAAGAGGTTGAGTGGGCAAATGTCAAAATGATGCTCAAATAAGCAAACATAGAAAACCAGGACACCTGAAAACAAAAACACACAAACACAATGGGCACAATGGGCTGCATAGTCTGAGATGTGGGTGTCAGTATCAGAATTTGGATGGTCAATGGCATTCACTGGTTCAACACATCACATAAACCTGCATCCAAACTCCTTCAGTATTGAAGCAAGAAAGGAGCAAATCAACATGTAAAAAAACATTAGTCTTTGTGCACCTCCCCAGATGTCAAATGATTCAAAGGTGCTGGTATTTTGCTTGGGATGACAGGACTGACATGTCCTTCTCGTTGCCTGGGCCATCTAGGAAGGCTCTCCTGTATCCTAAAACGTTGTACCTCTGGTACTACCCTCCTCAACACTACACCGGTCAAAATATTAAGCATCTCACATTCGGTGCACCTTTTGCCAAAGTCTGTTTAGGGTTTGTTTCAGGTTCATTGTTTGCAGTGGTGGGCAGGGCTTGTTTTTGCCTGGATATCAAGAGGTTCAAGGAAGTCAGGCATGGGTCTTTTTGGGGAAATCAATTGTGTGGTCGCGGTAGCGCTGGCAAATTTTCAGGGAAACATCTTGCGGAAATTAAAGTTTTTGGGTGGGCACCATCAGCCAAATGTGTTTGGAGAGGTTGAGGGCAGTGAGACACACCAATTATGCACAATGAGACTCGTTGCCGTCTGCAATGTTTTTGGGCGGCAACTTCTGGAAAAGTGATTGGAGAGGTTAGGGTATTACAGTGAACTACCTGGCCCGATCAAAACGTGCACTCGAAATGGCTGCGTCACACCGGCTGGGAGGCCAATTAAGGCCTAGATAAGCCTTAGTGTATGTTCCTGTTTTTGTTCTATGAAATCTACGCCAACCTCAAAAGCCACACAAGGTCCATGCCTACCCGAGCAAAAAATCAAGAGTACGCAAAGCGGTTCAAGTGAGGGTTGGCCAGTCCAAAGTAAAAAGACTTTATGCTAAGACCTAATTAAGCACGGCTGATGGCTGAGCCAACTTGAGCAACCTTGCTAGAAGTTGCAGCTAGAAGCACCTGCCTGATTTTTTGGGATGGGATCATTGTTGGAAACTTGTAGGTTTCTGTACAAAGCTTTGTTTGCGCATATACGGGTTGTTCAGGCGAGTGAAGCCTGTATTCAAGAGCAAAGGTGCACAGCGTGTGTGTGTGTGTGTGCCCTCCTCTGTTTCTAAGAGATTGTTTCTGTTTTCACCGAACTTGCAGGGGGATGGAGAGGGCATGTGCGGCTCCATCCAACGAAGCTCCTCACATGATCCTGGGATATCGACAAGAACGCTTGCCGACGTACCTGCAATCAACTGTTGCTCACGCTGTTCCACACTCGGTTTGTTTCATGGTGGTTTTTGCATGCTACTCCCACCAAACAGGTTTCCCACAGCTGCTTTCAGCCGCCGTCGTTCAGCCGCGTTTCTGCAGACAAGTGAACAATGTTTTCAACATTTCAGTTGCGCTGACCTTTTCACCTTGCGTTTCCCTCATCCCTTTCTGCGTGGAACAGAGGTAACTGCAAACCCATTATCTAAGTGTGCGCCGCTCTGTCGTCCCACTGGGTGCAGAGTGTGATCCCCGTCACTGGGGCACTGAGACCGTTCCGGACCGCCGTGTAACTGATTCAGCGTTTCCTTCACACTTTGGATTATCTTTTCTAATTTTCGTCTCACACACTGAATTTCCTGCATTGAAACTGCCGAGTATACGGTACTACTTCACCGCCGGGTATACGGATTTGCTCTCCGTGAGAATGAGTTTTCAGGATCAAGATTTGGCCTTACCACTTTCTCCACGATACCGGTTTCAATTCGATGCTTTTCAACATGCAGATTTCCACGCCTTGACCGCATTGCATTCACCCTAGCTTTGTTTGCATGTCTTGCAGCTGCTTTCCTGCGCCGCACAATGGAACTTTCAGCTGCAGACAACAGCATCTTTTGAACATCACGCAATTTCCCTGCCCCTATCCTTATGTATCACAACCTCCACCAAGCCATCCACCTACAACAATGCCCATTGCACATCCGCTGCCTCCACAACCATTACCTCCACAACCTACACATTACCATCCGACTCCCATGACGCAGTAACCTACGTGCCCTTCACCTCCCACCTTAACAACTCGGCCAGCCCCATTCCATCAAGCTATCCCGCAACCAACACTTACCAGTCGCATACAGCCATCCTACAGCATTCAACAACCGGCTACCTCTCCTTCACACCCCACATTCACCACCAACACTCTCAGCTCCAGCGCCTGCCGCCGCCCAACAGCCTGCCACTCTCACTTGGGATCCACAGCACGGCGTTTGGCAACCACAACCGCATCCTTTCTCTGCGTTTCCACCCGTCACCCCACCCCAGCTTCCAGCCACCCACAAACAAACCGCCAAAGATTCTTCTATACAAACCTCCAAAGACTCCTTAGCCCAAGCATCACCAGGCTCTACTCAGTCAGCTCCGAACCAACCGGCTCAGCCCTCTACACAGACCACCTCCGCCAACACCGAAGATTTTATATAATCCCACTCAGACCACATCTCCACCACAGCCGCCGGCTCCACGCGCCGGCTCAGCCCACGCGACAAAACAGGAGGCACCTTCGGCGCCTGAGCAGCCTCGCCGACGACGTCGCCGACATCGACATCACGAGCGCCGTCGCCACCATCGACACCACCAGAGGCCGCTCGGATCACCACCATCAACCCGGCTATCGCCACCACAAACACACCAGCTCAGCCTCCCACCGAGATCCTTCCACCTCCTAACTCTTATCCCTCGCGGAGTCGCTCTCGCCAGCCGTCAACCTGTCTCTATGACCCAACACAGAGCTTGCAAGCCGGCCACCAACGAAACTTACCCCAATCACCCAAGCATTCGCCGGGTCCTCAACGCCTGGAAGGAACCACCCAACTTTACCACCAAGCCTCCACAAGACCAGCTCCAAATCTGGATGGATTACCACGCAGATTCGGCGCACCCAACAAACCCCAACATGCATATGTTGCTCGCCCGCTACTTGACAGCGGCCTCACCTATGCTGATGTTTGTGACTACAAACAATTTACCCACATCAACTGGGACAAAGATTCCAACCGATATGACCCTTTTCATTTCAACCACATTGCCTCCAAAGCTCACCGACGTTTTCCACCTCAGCCCACCAGAGCCACCAACACTTCACCAGACATTGTCCACATCAACGCCGGCCACACTGGACCGGTTGGCAACATTAGCAGCATTCCACAACAGGGCAGATTCCTTCCTAGTACCCTTCACTTCGCCCACAACAACGGATTCTTTGCACAAGGCGCGCGGCAATTCCCCCACGATCACGGAGAGAATGATCGCATTATCCTCAACACTTGGAACCTTTCAAAGAACACTCAGAATGACCACGCCGAAGCCCAAGGCTGTGATCCCGACAGACCAGATCCCTTAGATCCCTTGTCAGCATTTTCTTGCGGGCAATCCAATGCCTTACATGGCACCTTCCGTCACCCATCAATCAGAGCTTCTTCTCCTTCAGTGGATGCTACACATGCTAGAATGCGATATCAGCAACATCCTACATCACCCATTGGTCCTCCTTGATCCAATTCCTGGTCAGCGCTATTTTACTGACCACAATTCCTACCGGCTTTTTGTACAATTCCGCAGTTCTCTTCACCGCCTGGCACCTTTGATGCTTGACCTCACCCAAGGTCGCCGTCTCCTACAATACCTACCCGGCTCTCCAAGCTCTCACCTCATCTCATTGTACCCTTCTATTCTGACCAATTTGCTCTGTTTGGCATCCTTGATCAGGGAATTGTCCAAATCAGACAGCATCAGCTTTGCACAGGTCTGGTTGAGGAGGTAGGCTGCCTTGTTCACAAATGGGTAGAAAACCACTGACGCTGATATCTCTCTGCCTGTGTATGTTCCAGGGTCCCAGCTGATGGACAATTGCTTTGCTTCCTGGCCAAATCCCTTTGAAAGGGCATTGCAGCAAATCCTTGTGGCTCTTCCCCACTCTCCTTCTGCGCGCCTTCTCTGCCTTGATCGTTTGCAACATGACCATTCTGTTTACAGGTCCATGGCCCTGCAGTGGTTCCCACATCTGCTTTTCAAAAGGGGTAGCGCCTCAATATCCTTGTTTGCAAGGGTGGTGACCTTGGCTGGCTACTATCGCGTGGACCCCTCAGTCCGTTTGCCACAGACAAGCAACTTCCTCTCTCACCCTCCACCTTCCTTACCGCCGCAGCATCAGGTCATACAGTACCACCATGACCTGACACCACCCACCGAGCACGTTCCCGCTCCCCCGGGACAGACGCTCCACTTCCTCTTTCACGTGCAACACTCACCCACACCACCTCGCCTCCCACTCGGCTGCAGGACTTTTCGCTGCAACTGGTGACTCTCGCATACGCGAGTTTTGGCTTTTTAGCAACGCTGTCTCCAAACTACGACATCGCTTCAGGCCATGGACAACATAGCGCCGTTTTCTTTATAGCCAATACTTCCTTCCTTCCTCCTTTCGCACTCATCCCTTGGTTCACTCCTTTTTCCAGCATTGCCTATTGTCCGTTTTACATGCCCTGCAGCCATTTATTTTTCGAACACTTGCAGTTTCGACTGTCGCCCACTTTTTCCAGTCCACATCCACGCGATGGGCGAGGAAGCTCCTGATTGGACACGCTCCCCATCACCGGATAATTGGCCTGTCAAAGAAGATCCCTACCTGGAGCCAAAAGAGGAACCCAAAGAGGAACACAAAGAAGAACCTTGCTCCCCCTCCGCTCCTGCAGCTTCACACAACAAATCTTCCGTTCCCCTCCTTACAGCAACGGAAGATCACTCCAGCACACCACCAAAGCAACCTCTAGTTTCACTACGCCGCTACTGCAACCCTCGCCGCTCTTCACACCAAGCATCTTCTTCTCACCACAAGCCTCCACGGCCACCCTCGCCCGCGTCCACCAGCAGCAAGGATCCCATCCTGAAGAAGGCCCGACCAGGCCAACCTCCACTACGGCTCCCGATCCACAGCTCCGCACTTTTACCGGCCAAACACCACGAACGCACACAACAGAACAGTACAGCTGGCTTGAAGTTACCGTGCCTTGCCCGCACTGCAACGGCCGACCACTACCATACAAACTCTCGTCAGAGATCCGACACTTTCTGGATCCACTTCACACACCATCCAGATCCCCGCCTGCAGCACCGCTGCAGCCATCACCTATGGCCGCTCCACCACCACCTCAGTTCTTTCCGCCGCCGCCTCCTCCCATCCAGCACCACGGCCACTGTTTCCTCCACTTCCACCCCTACCTCCCACCACTCTCAGTGACGCTCGGACAAGCACATTAGCGGAGGCAATCCTACGGATCGCTCAAAGTGTGGCGGAAGCCACGGCGGAAGCCACTGCGGCGCACAAACCCTCTGAATAGCCGCCTCTACGCTTTTCTGTTTCACCTTGCGAGTACAGCCACCAATGGTCGCGCAAAAAATGGGCGATCACTAGACACCGCAATACTCTTTGCCATCTGTAGATGTTTTACATCGGAACATCTTCTCCCTAATTTTCATGTTTGCTTTCTCCACCTGCGCTCGCCACCGTTTGTGATCCAATTTTGCCATGAGCGCCCCGACGCCACCTGAGGAAGGGATTGACACGAGTTTTTGGGCGTGGGCCTATACAACCACAGGCCCGGCGCACTCCTCGCAGTTCTAACTGATGTAGGAGTCCACCTCTTCCAGCTCACGTGAGTCCTACGCAATTTCACCATTCTACACGAAACTCCCTTTTGGCGCGATCCTTTCAGAGAGGAGCTGCCGGCTCCCATTGCGCACCTTGTCCAAAATTACCGCCTCCACATGCACAACGCGGAAACACACGGCAATTCAAGGGTACACGTCAAAGATGGGTAGCCCGGCAACGCCGGCTCGACGCGACCATCGCGCGGGTTGGACGGCGTGGCCACGTAGGACGTTTAGCGTCCCAGTGAGCGTCGGTGGAGCGCCAGGATTCTTCAATTGGTGGCTTAGGAAAAGGAACAATAGCAGGAGGCGCTGGTGGAGTAGAGTGTGTAGGACTGTGAGCAAACGAGGTATTGTTTGGGGTCACTGTGAGGCGACATGAGGATGTTGCGGGCCCAAGGGCGGTTGAAATTGGTAAAATGTCATGGGAGCATGGGTGTGGCGGTGGCGGAGCGTTGTAAATAGGCCCGGATGTTGGGGTGGGCTGTGCAGGCGGCCACCAGCCAGGTGGCGGTGGTGTTGGAGACGAAGCGCCAAAAACTGGCAAGGGTTGACGTGGCGGGAAGCCAGGCGGTGGCTGATGAGTGAAAGTTGGTGGAGGCTGTTGCGAAGCGGTGTGTTGTGTGGGGAGAAAAACGTTGGTGGGGCGTGGAGTACGCGGTCGGCTGTGAGCGCGTGTGAGCGGCGGAGTCTGGGACCTGCCCGTGGTTGCGCGCCGCCATTGGTGGCCGGATGAGCTGGGCTGCTTGTTGGCAGCAGATGTGATGGTGGCCACGGGGGACGTGTCACGCGTGGTGCGAGAGAAGGCCGGGGTGGTCGTGCATGGATCTCAGTTTGCGACTCCTATTATACAGGATTTGCGGGACAAGCGTCTTGACCTCGACGCCACAGCCGAAGCACTCCACAGGGCTCAAGGAACAGACATCCCCAACAAAACAACCCAAGCCCGCGCTTACCACGCTCCATTGGCGCAGCTTGTCGCCCACCAAATTGAAGCCCACGCACCGGCCGCCGCAGAAGGCTCCGCTTTACGAGCACTCAAAGCCAAGACCGATGATCTCGAGCGCGCCCAACCAAGCTCCAAGCGCATGGCCTCGAGCTCACCCCCCCGCAAAGATCACAAGGGCCGCCCTTCTGCACCATCAGCAGCGCCAGCCACACTGCCTGAGGCACCCTCCCATTGGCCGATGTCTTGCAACCACCACATCCTTCTCTGAAGGATGATGTTCCAGAGGCCTGGTCTGTCAACGCCATCAACACATGGGTCACCACTTTCGACGAGGCCATCCAGCGCCTCCTGCACGGTTGAACAACTACGTGAGGCCGGAACCCGGTATGGCCTCCCTCTGTCCAAACTCAACCTGCTTCCCATCAAGACACTTCAGAACCTTGTCAGTGTCAGCGCGGCCCTAGCCTGTTGTGACTTAGCACCAACGGCCAGCATTCGCCCAACTCTGTCAACATGCAACAACTGTACCACCTCCACCGCGCACTGTCCAACCTCATCCACCGCGCTGCCTACAACGCGCCGATGCCATTCTTGCCGCCGGCCTAATCCACCTCACTCTTCTCTTCGCCTACCCTTCCAACGCACAACGTTCACAACAATGGCGAAGGCGCTTTCGCCACCTTCACATCCTACCCCACACTTACCACTACCACAACTTCCTTTCCTCCAACTCCGTTTACGTCAAGCTATTATATTTCAACATCCAACAACCGCAACGCTGCTACCATCAACATGGCCACTTCTACATCGGCTCCACCGCCATTGGCATCCCACACCGAGAGCGCAACAGACGAGCCAAGCTCAAGCAACTTCAACAAAACATCCCCGTTTCTGCCGAACTCTCTCTCCGTTACTGGCACACTCACAACACCATTGACCAATACAGCGCCACCGTCCAACTTTCCTCCCATGACACTTATGACCAGGCCTGGATACATGAACACAACCACATCTCCAACTGGACGCCACCTCTCAATTGGCCTTTCATTTCCCACCACCTCAAATTGAAAGCCCAAGGGCGGCAATTCTTTCGTCGCTTGCGACGTCGTCAGCACACCATTCAAGAGCCACACCTCTTTACCTCCACCAAGCACCACGCCCTTACCCTTCTCCGCCTAACTTAACCAAACACACAGCAGCTTCCTTTGAAGCAGCAAAGCAACTTCGCTGTGGCCGCCACACGGATCTTGAACTTTACGCCATTCGACGCATGGCAGCCAACCTGGAAGAACCTGGCCGCACCAGAGCCTTGCACATTATCCAATGTAGTACCGCAACCTCACACCACCTCGAGCCAACATTCCTCTCACTGCTCCATTCCTCGCTCATGACGACTTCACGAAACACACTCAGCAGTGGTTACGCACCACCATCCAGCAACACAAACACCTCGCCGTTCCTCTCCACCGACCTAGCACCTTCGTGAGGCCGCCCACAAGACTTTGCGTGCTCAACTCCACAATCACCGGGCGTGGGAAGACAGCCTTCATACTCCCCCAGATCCATCAGATCTCCCCTGTGCTTGCCAGCGCCTACGCACTCTCCTACTGGACCGGACCCCACCTGTTCCACTACTGACGGACACTTCATCGTAACACTCGATCTGCAGCGCATCTTTCTTGGTGCCAACATGAACAGCCCTTTTTATTCCACAAGAGCTCGTTATACTTCCTCACCTTCCAAACAGCCTTTCGCAGATGGCCCCGCGCCCAAAGTCTTCCACCCTCCCTAGATCAACACATCGAACCCTTTCTCCAACAACAATGGCGCCTTCACGTGGCCCACCTCAAACAACGCCCACACTTTGCTGCTCGCCTACTTCGCCAACTACAAGAATACTTGGGTGACAAGGTCGTCTTGCACCATGCAGACCATGAGCTTCCGCGGCTCCGTGTCTTCTGTCCGCGACAATACTTTAGAGGTGCCCTGGCAAGCACCCGAAATTTTCCAACCACTTCCTCACCTCACATCACTCAACATTCAAGACCATATTGCTGCCACGGTCCCCACCAGCCTTCGGGTATGACCCATGGGCAAGACATGAGCCGAAGAGAACCGCAGTTGAAGAGAAAGGTGTCTGACCGCCCTGACCCAGGCATTCCTTCAGAGGTTCCTCCAGGGCGCTGAAGCATGAGCAGACAAGCCGAGGAGCACTTGACGACACCACCTCTCTTGCGGGCCTCCTCTTCCTCTTCCGGGAGCAGTTGGAGCAGCTCAGATGAGCAACAAGAAAAAGAAGAAGAAACACAAGAAACATCTGTCGCCAGCCACAGCAACTGCTTTCGATGGGATTCCGAACCAATAATTACAAAGAATATATCGCAGAACAGTCAAGCGATACACCAAACTGGTCGGTGGAGACTCCACGTCCTTCGAAGCTTCAGTCCTCCGCCTTGCCCAGCAGCCGAGAGGATCGCCGTCAAGTTCGTTTTGCGACTGTTTGTCTTTCCATTCGCTGTGAGACCACAGCTGGAGATCTCTGAGGTGTTCAGAGTGAATGCCAGCAGCAAGCATTCGGATGCGAGCAGCTGGTTGCATTGGTCTGCAAGGAAGTGATAGATTTGGTCTGCGGGTGAGGCGGAGACCACGGCGGCAGCGTCTGCGTCCGTGTGCGGTTTGTGGGGTGGTAGCGTGGGCGCTGGTGGGCATTGTGAGGCGTGAGAAGGATGGTGAGAGGCGGTCGGTGTGCGAGGGCCTGAACTGTATCTGGGATTGAGAAGCAGCTGAATGTGCGGCGGGCTGGCGGAAAGTATTGAGGTGTCATGGTGGAAGGCAATGGCATCGGAGCCGCGTGTGGCATGGCATAGTGCCATGGAGAGTGCGTGGCAAATCGTGGTCCGCTCTGGACCAGTGCATCAACGCAACAAACGAACCGCGAGGAGGAAAGTGACTGAGCCGTGTTGAGTGAAAGGAACCGGAGTGGTATGTATTTGCATGAAGTGCCATGGAATGTCTACTGATGGAAAATCAGGTGAAACGTATAGTGATTACACTAGCCGCGTGACATGACATTCTTTGGATGTTTCTCAGTGAGCTCTGCAGCTTGATAGGTGCAAAACGACAAGCCGGTGAGTACCGTGCAAGAACGCAATCCTGCGACTGATCGCCCTTAAGGGCCTGCGCTAAACGCGCGACACTGCTGCAGCAAACACTTAGATCCATGCTCGCAAGAGCTGTATCAGTTACTGCATTAGCCAGCTAGAGCGCTCAAACCTTGACCTGGCAATGGCAGAGCGAGGAACACCAAGGCGAAAAGCTAGCAACAATATAGTTTACAGCGTCGAGAAAAGAAACTTAAAATTAGGCGATGGTACATGAGGGCGAGCAGCTCTCACTTCCCGTGCGCCAGGTAGCTTCGTTGGACATGGTCACTGAACGCGCGCCATGTCCCGCATGTACAGTTTAAGATTGACGGAAAGGTCCATTAACGGCGTTCTCAGGCGAGTGTGCCAAAGTGTGACATGAAACGCCAAGTGACTAAGTGTGACAGAGCTCCTTGGGAACAGGAGTTGAAACACACGCACACACTTAGATAATGGGTTTGCAGTTACCTCTGTTCCACGCAGAAAGGGATGAGGGAAACGCAAGGTGCAAAGGTCAGCGCAACTGAAATGTTGAACAAATTGTTCACTTGTCCGCAGAAACGCGGCTGAACGACGGCGGCTGAAAGCAGCTGTGGGAAACCTGTTTGGTGGGAGTAGCGTGCAAAAACCACCATGAAACAAACCGAGAGTGGAACAGCGTGAGCAACAGTTGATTGCAGGTACGTCGGCAAGCGTCCTTGTCGATATCCCAGGATCATGTGAGGAGCTTCGTTGGATGGAGCCTCACATGTCCTCTCCATCCCCCTGCAAGTTCGGTGAAAACAGAAACAAACTCTTAGAAACAGAGGGGGGCACACACAGGAAGCCGGTCCCGGCGCTAGCAGGAAGACGTGGCGTTCTTTTTTGGCTTCAAAAATCTCTTGCAGTCTGTTGCTGCATGTCTGTTGAGGACATAGAGGTTGACTAGCTGGTCCGCTGCATTGGGTGGACAGTGGATAGGTGTAGGTGTAAATTGTGTGGAGTCGTGAGGCAAGGCCTGAGAGCGTGAGTCTTTTGCTCCCGGCGCTGGTGGCATCTCGGATTTCCCAAGATTGGGTGGGTTGCGTGTAGCTGATTGTGCGTTGGTTGAGATCAATGTTGAACCCTAGGAGGTGAAAGTCATCCACGGTTTCAAGTTCAACTGGGTCGCCGAAGAAATTGTGGTGGATGAGGGTTGGATGGCTGGGTGAGAAAGGAAATATAGAGGTGAAGTGTAGGTCAGTGTGACGAAGCAGGTTGTTGTGTAGCTGCTGCCAGGAGTGTTCAATCAAGGTGATGGCGACATTGCAAAGGGCTGGTGACAACTGGGAGCCAGTCCCAGCTCCACGTATCTGTTTGTAGGTGTGGTTGCAAGCCCGGAAAATGCAAGTATTGAGTGCAAATGCGACAATGGTGGCGATGTCTGAAGTGTGGATGGTGCGTTGCGTTGGGTGCCTGGCGTGGTGGCGACCAATATGTGAGTGGTGGTACGGGTTGCCGGTGGCCTTGGTGTCAGCGGTGAGAGTGTGAGTTGTATGCTGGGTCTGCCAGTGCTGGATCAAACTGTGGACAGCATCAATCAAGCGGTGCTGGGGAACGGAGTTGAAGAACCCAACGAGGTCATCATTGGTATAGCGTGTAGGGCTATGTCTGTGGGAGTTCGAGAAAGGTAAGTGTGGAAGTGGCGCCAGAGTTGTGGGATAGAGAGTTGGCCTGGATGTTGTGGGAAGAGATGTTGCAGGATAATGTCGAGCGCTCTGCTGATAACGGAGAAGGTTGCCTGCAAGGGATTGGTAGTACGAGATGATAGTGCGGCCTGTCTGCCATTGCTTTTTTGCTTCGAGATGGACAATCCCGTAGGGGATAGTGAAGTCCTTTCGGAATCTTCCTGCTCCTTGCTTCTTTCTCTTTTGCTGGCGCCATGCCATCACTCGGGTCATCTCGCGCCATACAGGCTCACCCCGATCAGCCCGCCTCTCATGTGGAGGGGTCTGTTTAGGTTTAATTTAGACGACTGACCTCCAGCTTTGCTCGGCACCGACTGGGAAGGAGGCACCGCTGGTGAGGACGGTGCAGGAACATGATCAGCAATTAGGGACGCAGACACTGCGCACCGACAACCTGATAAAAGGGTGTCAATCCGTCAGTGACCAAACCAAATACCCAAACCCGCTCTTCTCACTCGGCAGCAAGCAAGCCACGGAGTGAGCCAGAGCTCCGCTACCGATGTTGACTATACTGGGGGAACACCCCCAAGACCAAAGATCACTGACAATTCGACAACCTTTCATCTAACGCTACGAACGTACCCGCCCTCTCCGCCCACTTCAGCCAAGAGGGAAGGAAGCGAGAATCCAAAGGTATCCAAAGGTCAAGTCAGAAGGGGACATGTTCAACATAAAGTACCATGACTCCCCTGGTTTATAGGGGAATCCTGCAAGGCCATGTACCGAATTAGTAATAATCGGGCGTCTCCTCCGCAACTGCAAAAAAACTGGGGAGAAGGAACCCATGGGGCGCCTTAAGCATCTAGATAATATTGATATAGCAAGCCTGCACCCAAGCGTGACATATCACCCAGCCTGAACAAGTCCACTCCTCGCCCTTCACCTGGCTGTTCATATGTGAGCTTTGTTGAAAGCCACCAATTGAATTTCCATGAATTTCCTGAGATGGGCCGTGTATGTTGCCTCTTCCAAAAATGAGCTTTCACACCATCAGTCTTGCGTGGTTCTAACGCAGTGATTCAACAAAGCCCGCCTGGGCACACGTCACCGGAATTGACTCGAATCTGCAGGTGGAGCGTGCTATACTGCGGTCGAACCTGCAAGGCTGAGACGCAGAGACTCACGACACGCCCGCGGAGCATCGCAGCGCACATGCATTTCGTGCTTGGTTGCTGTATACACCTGAGGACTTTGCAGGATAGTGAAAGCCCGCTGAAACATGAGCAGCTGGCAGAGACTCTCCAAACCTGAGTACAACAGGTGCTCCTTGAACAAGTGGTAGCACTCAACGCTCAAGCTCCTTTGATGCTGAGTGACATCCTCTCGAGATATTGCTTGGTGCCGAAAGTAAGGGCATCCAGCAACCTGCAACGTAGCAGCATCCAGAATCAGAAGTGATCAGAAATGAGTCTTGATATCTTCGAATCACACTTTGATGGAACTCGCAAAACGCCTTTGATACGCCACCAATTTGTGATCTCTACTAGGGAAATGCCATCAATCACTTGAGGCTAGATCCTGGGACAAATAGATTGGAGAAAAAAAAGATGTTCTTCAAAAGGCAGAGTCACATCTCCGGTGGAAGCCGGGCGCTACCCAATTTCCATCATTTTGTGCCAGAGGCGGGACGCCATCAAAGTGTGGTTCCCTATATATACTTCACCTGTACTGTTGCAAAATGACCCCATACAGTGTGCACAACCCTGAACCTTGCGTCAAAGTGCGGCTCCAAAGTGAAAGAAACGGTCGACACACTAAGCCGCTAAGTTTCAATCTGCGAAGTTAGCGCGGGACTTCCATGGGAGGAACAGGGCTTCGCTTGTGTATGTCACACAATGTGACAATGTGACATGTTGACTCGCTCGCGCAATCAACCATTCATGCATCCGAAGCTACCTGTTGAAACAGCGGCCCTACAAAGCCATGTGCACACGCGAACGGAATGCGGACTTTTCCTCATTCTGAGAAACCCTTGTGCCTAAAGTGTTGCAGGCACAGCAAAACAAAGCTTCACACGAACTGCCGAGCACGGAAAGCGATGCTTTCACACTGCTTTCACTTCTCCTCTAAAAATGAGACGCCCAGCATGCTCTGCTTGAACGGCAGCTTTAGCGTGCCACGGCGGACTCTTGGTCAGCAAATCAGCCAGCTGCTCTCCCGTCGGCAGCCAGTGAAGCGGAGGACGGGCTGGCCGCTCCGGTGTGGGCGTCCCGGCGCCGAACTTCTGCCGCCATTGGCGGTTTGCTTCCACCGTCAGAGCTTGCCTGACCCCGGCCAGATTGATGGCCAACCTCTTCTCAGAAGGAGCTTTGGGCGCACCCTCACGGTGCACATGGTCGTAAAGGCTACGGCAGTCGGTGATCAAGCGCAGGGGAATGAACTGCCCTGCTTCATCTTGATGTACAGGTCTCCCGGTCAAAAGCAGACCACGGAGGTATGCGCTCATCTCTATTGCCTCCGAGCAAGCCATTGTCTCGCCGGCAAACGTGGATCTGCAGACCCTAGCCGAAGCACGGCTTCTCCAATCCATGATGCTGAAGGAGCCCTCTTGGTTTTCCAAGCTTCTTTCGTCAGCCACCATCACCATGGAGGCCAACTGCGATGCCAGAGTTTGATCTCCATACCATTCCCGATCCCCAGGCTCCTGGTTGTCGGCGTCCACATTCGCCCAGGCGGCATCATGGTAGCCCAGCATCACAAAACTCTCTTCATCAATCTTCTTCAAAGTGATGCCATCATCCTTGTAGGTCAAGGCGTCCTGCGCAATTTTGTTGGTGGCCTTCAAGTCGCCAACAGTGGGAGCCTTTTGTCGCCTCTGAGCTTGGCATACTTGGAACTGCAAGTCAGGCCTGGTTTGTTTGGCCAGCCATGAGAGACAACCGATAGTTGTCCGGATTTCTTCAAGGTGGGCTGGTTCAGCTAGTTCATCTTCAGCTTTGCCAGTCGAGATGGTGACCTTCTCAACTCGCGACTGGGTGTAGCTCTTGTTGCATTTTCTTGTCCAAGCCGGGCTCGGTGAGCAGGATCAAGTCATCAACGTGAGTCAGAAGCAGTCCTCGGGTCTTGACCTGGTCGTCCGCAATCATGAAGACACAGGGATCAATGTGATTCTGCTTCATGTGAAGTTAAAGATGCCCTTCACGATCTCAATCAACTGTCCGGGGTTCAGGGTAGGCATACCCCGACGAGGCTGCCTAAAGTAGAGTTGCCGAGGTGCAGGGACGCCATTGAGGAAGGCAGCTCGAATATCTCCGATGGATGCTGTCCATTTACTGCAAGCTCAGCAAAAGGGCACGCCGGGAAGTCGTTGGTGCGTCCGTGACCATGTCAATCGCCCCAAGGTCGGGATCATGTTGTCCAGCCACGCACAAGCGAGCCTTGCCTTCAGTGGGATCTTTGGATCCAAGCGGCGCTTTGCCCGGTTCTTGTCCCTGTACAGGAACCTGCAGTTAAGGATCTGGTCAGGGGACACCATCATCTCAACTTCCTTGCTCTGCTCAAGAAACAGTGGCCTCACTAGTGGACGGCAGTCTCATAGGCCTGGTATCGGTTCTCCTCAACCTCATAGCCCCTCGCGGGGACTTCTTCTCTGCAGAAGACTGGTCCTTGCTCTTCTTCTTGAGGGCGGCGATCTGGTTCTCCAACGATCGGATCTGTTCCGCAGCATCGGCCTCCTCCTCCGCGACGCCGGTCTTGAGAGATCGTGCAGAGCGGGTCGGCCTCCGATCTGATGGAACAAAGCTCCAACTCCCGTCCGAAGCACTGGCATGCCTGTCGCCTTGCGACTTGGCGGTGGGATCAATGCCAATGCGTCCGGATCTCGGCCAAGGTTCCTGGGACTCCCGCACGGCGGGTCAGATCCTCCTTGGCCCATGTCGCCAGCCTGACCAGGTTTTCGTCAGAGTTGGGATTGCCCTTGCCCCTTGAAGCGGCCAAAGGGGACCACCGTCTGAGCTGGAGTGCTTCGGGCATCCCTGATCAGCTTGATCATGAGCCCCCGAGTGGGTTTCGAGGGCAGTTGAACACCGGTCTGCTCGCCATCTTCTCGTCCTGCTGGGTGGTGCTTTTCCAGAGATCGTTGTTCGATCAAGATCTGCCTCAGCTCCGGCGCAGTCCATGAGCGATGTACCACCTCGTTCAGCTCCTGGAGGAGCTGCTCCTTCTTCATGTTCCATGGCGACGGGGTCAAGCCGGGCATTCAAGGAAGGGCTCAACGCAGCATTGCCGGTGTCAGCGGGCTTGGACAGCTTGGGAAAGCGGCTGCGTCCGATCCATGGTCCAACTGCATCAGAGGGCCTTCCAATGGCCCACGACTTGTCAAGAGTGTTCATGTACCAAAAGACCCCCTGCAAGGCAAGGAACATATTCAGTGTGTCGACTCCCCTCCAACTGTGCCAACAGGGACTCCTTCAAGGTGACGTGTTGTGTGCTCCACTGGGAAGGGTCGAACCAATGCTTGCGGGGAACCACATGGGCGCGAATGAAATCAAAGTCGGTCTCAACCCAAAAATCACGTTGGTGTTTCACCGAGTTCCACCACCCATAGAACCCAGCGCCACCCATGACGTTCTCGTCCGACAAAAGGCGAAAGACTTCAGGACTCAACTTCTTTGGAAAAAACTAATGGCTTTGCACATGACGAAAACAAAGGCAATGAAGCGCTCGTGTATGCCTCCTGAGCGGGCAGTCCAACTTCACCAAGGGACATCTGTGGCCCCTTGCAAGGAATGGGAAAACCGTGGCAGTCTGTCACAAAAAGCGCAGGATGACCGGTGGGGCAGCCCAGAGCTGCCAAATCAACCTTCTGGGCAGCAAGATCATAGGTCATCCCCAAAACCGCTAAGACAGGCCAGCCGAACAGCAGCGGGACCTTGCGTGGCACTATCGCTACTGTCACTCTGAAGAATTTGCCCAACACCGCAAACCAAGCATCCACCGTGAAGGTGGATGTGAAGAGACGAGAGGCTCCAAAGCGAAAATGATCTTCTTGATCATGAGTCACCACCTGGTAGTTCATGCTGGCCGCACAATCTGCATAGCGTTCAAACCAGTCATGGCCTGCCACCGACTTGGTGCAGGCGGTATCCACACTGGCCAGCATCTCGCCCATCGCATCATCTGCCGGCGGGTCAATCACGGCGGCAGCGTGTCCCAGAGTTCTGCAGCTCTGCCCAGCTGCAACCAGCGCCATCGGACTCGTCAAGGATGTAGAGCCCAGCCCCAGCGCCCCCAGTCACATTGAGGGAGTCACTGATGAAATTTGAGCGTGTTGCACTCCCTTGACACTGTCTCCTTGGCTCTCACTCTTTGGGACATTGGGCCGCTGACCTCTAAGAGGGTATAGGGTCACGATGCCAGTGGCCTCTCCGCTTGCAGGCCGAGCAGTAACTTCTTTGCTTGGCCCAGCGAAGCCTTTCTTCGGAGCGCTTTCGCGCCTCCTCCTGGTCAACTCCACGGCCACGAACGGTTTCTCGATACTTCGTCTTTGCGTTCTGGTAGGCCATATAGGCCGTGTGATGCTCTTGGGCTGTGTCCTCATCCATGAGCTCGTCCTCCTCATAGTCCGGCACCTCCTCATCGCTGCTGTTGCAATTGCCGTCATTGGTCATGCACCGATTGCCGGCTCCATCGCTTCCCATGCCAACTCGGCTTGTCGGCAGCAGCAGGACCTGAAGAGCGACGGATTGAACGGTCCTGCACCAACGCTGCTTGTTGTAGCTTCTTGACATCATACTGGTTGTTGACACTCGACAACAATGCCAGCTCCTCACCTTCAGTCAGCTTCAGGCGGTCGAGATACAACCATGCCTTGACCAAGGGCGGCAACTCGCATTGCACCTCACGAAGGCGCAACACCAGGCGCTCGAACTCCACGTTGAAGTCCCGAACGCTCTGCTCCGGCTTCCGGCGACAGCGCCGGAACAAGTCGCTCATCATCTGCGACACCTTCGACACTTCCACCTCCATGAAGCGGGTCTGAATCCACCCCAGGAAGTAGGAAACCCCATGCTCACTGCCCATGATGTCCAGGTCCAACTCCTTGGCGTAGACCCAAGCCTTGCCAGTGAGGGCCGTGTAGAGCGCTAAGGCCCGCTGTTCAGCAGGCATCTTCGTGCATCGAAGCCAGACCTGAACCTTCCGGATGTAGCTGCGAGCCGAACGACCTAGTTCTTGGTCACTGGACCCTTCACCGTCAAACTCAGGGACAACCAACTTCTCCGAAGGCTTGGGGTCACGTTGCCCGACCATCTCCCATTGTTCAACGCCGTGGTCCAATCTATGCGGGCCACGTTGAAGCTCCTCAGCTGCGCATCCGACAGCCAGCCATCAGTGCCAGCTCGAGAACTCCCACCCCAAGGATGTCGGGATGGCCTCCCATTCATAGGTCTCCCAACCAGCATCGCCCCAACCCCAGTCCACCTGTGGCGCCGACTGCGTGGTCGGCGTCTGCCAAGTTCCTGCCAGCTCATCACCTTCTTCTTCAGCTTCTACGGGATCGGGAACAGGGCGGTTGCGTGGTTGCCATGACCTTTGCGTCATACCCTGCAACCTCCACCAAAACAGCTCCGCGTAACCAATGTTGAAACAGCGGCCCTACAAAGCCATGCGCACATGCGAACGGAATGCGGACTTTTCCTCATTGAGAAACCCAAAGTGTTGCAGGCACAGCAAAACAAAGCTTCACACGAACTGCCGAGCACGGAAAGCGGTGCTTTCACACTACCATACCGCCCATAGAATCCAACTTGCAAGGCGAATCAGGTGTTGTGGAACAAACATCATGGACAATGTGCGTTGCAAAATCATTCACCCCATCCCGAAGCACATGGGAGGGCATTTCGCGGCATGCAGGCTGAAGAAACGAGTTCAAATACCACCCAACCACAGCCAAGTGGCCTTATGTGCGCGACACCGCACAAGTCCCGGCAGGTGTGCAAGTAATCCGGGCGCCTGGACAACGGGAACAATTTGTACACTGACTCACTGTAAGAAAGAAACAATGGAACAACTTGGCTCCGGCTTCTGAACTTGGGAGTATCCAAAGTCCCCGGGCGCACCAACCTCAGTCCACTATGTTGAAGCCATGCAGCAATGAACAAGCTACGTCAATCACATTTTCCCTACCCCTGGTCTAACCAAGCAAGCGCAAGCTATCATAACCTGCGAGGCGGCACTTGATACAACTAGTGAGGTGGTGTGTTTTCAGCCCTGACGCGTGTGCGCCCCTCTTCTTGGGTCTTGCCGGATCAAGTTTGTGGGCCCTCCTTCAGACACACTGACGAAAACGCACCGCTGTGCCGGAAGGACTAAGGAGGGCTTCAACTTTAAACCACACTGATGGTTGGTAACAAAGAAAACATTTCGGAGAGGTGCTTGGGATGGTCTGTTGTGATCAACGTTCTACTTGGCTACCTTGCTACGCAACACAAACTCAAGGTAACTTCGTTGTAAGCCTGGTACCTTTTGATCCGCTCTGCTGGAACCTTACTCCAACCACCCCCAGTTTTCTTGAGCCGCAGGTGTGGGTCTGAAGACCTGCCAATTCATTATGTCTGTTTGCATGCACATGCGACAAGAGTGTGTGCGTGTGTGTGTGCGCGTGCGAGTACAATTCACATGTAACATCGTCTAACAAATGATGCACACATGATGCATGTTGAGTGCCTTTTCTGCGAGAGCCTTTGTCCTTCGTCTTTGGCTTGGAGGAAGACTGGGGTACAGGCCCCGGACTCCAAATCACCTGCGGGTGCAGGCATCACTCCGCAGTCGATTGATCCACAAACAAAAGTAATGTTGTAGACAGCGGTCTCTGTGCCATGTTACGTCTAGGTTATCGCACACTCCTGGCATTCAAACAAGATCATGGCTATGCCTTTCACACGGCACAACATTTGCACTCATGGGAGGTGACACCTGTTTCGATTTGTATTGCGCCTTGCCTAAGTTGCAATCATCGCCTCATCCACATGGAGGATTGAAGTAGTATGTTCTTGAAACCACTGTATTCCTAGGCGCGAGGCTACCACTGGTAGCTTGTCCAGTCCTAAGCAAAAAACGATGAACAAAATTTGCAGCCATTTGCCACAGTACCGTGGCTCAGGCCATGATTTCAGCATCGCACCTGACACTGTTAAATCTAAGAAAAACATGTTTGGTTCTCATGAGCGTGCAGTCGAGCAAGCCCGCAAACCCAAACCACATCTACAGCACCTAAAGCAGATTTCTGAGATTGACACACAAGTCCGGGTGAATCCACCAGGCAACGAATCTCGCCTCACAGGAAATATTGTCCAATTCCAAGCTCTTCATTTTGGGCGCCACAAAGCACACCATGAAAGCAACCACTATCGGGAGACTGGGGGCTGTGAATGCTTCGGTTTTCGAAGACACGCAACGTTTGCTTTTTCAAGCCACCAAAACGACCGTACAAACATCCCTGCGGCGACTTAACCGGCCCGTCTCTTCTCTATGAAAAGGTACCAAAACACTGCGCCGGCCATTCATTTTGAAGTTTAATCTGTTGTCACTTTTGCTTGATTTATGAAGTCAAAACGCTCGAAGCCTATGTTTTGAGTGCCAAAGCTTTGATATGTTGGATTGGGGGCATCAGGAATGTTTCTTCGCTCGCCACACGACGCTTGTCATGTGAACATCTTGGCAAACATTGTCTGCTCTGTTCTCTTGAGCAAGTTCCGTCTTTTTGCACATATCGTCATTGGAATTGCCGAGTGTAGTGTGGAAGCAAAGGGTTCACTTTTTTGTTCTTCATGCGCCTTCGCAACGATCCTGGAACTTGCTCTTTCAAGCACTTCCACAGAGCATCGAGGTCAGAAAAGCTAAGAGGCCAACGGTCTTCTAACAAAACTGTTTCCCGAACAAATGCACAATGCACAAGTGGGATTCAACAGACAATCACGAATGAGCAAAACCAAGACAAGACACAAAACGATGGGTTCATCCTCTGACATGCGAAACGTCTGTCGCCAGTCCAATGACATTGCTGCCCCCCCGCCCATCCCCGCGCCCACCCCCCAAAACACCGAAGCTAAGCGATAATATATGTGTTCAACAAGTAAAGCTACTAGGTCTGACAGCGTGCAACACTAGTCAAAGGAAGTTTAGTGTGCAAAACTTCCGTGTTACGGACATTCAACAGCTGTTCAACCACCACTCATCATACACCACTCATCATACACCACTCATCATACACCACTCATCAAACCACCACTCATCAAACACCACTCATCATACACCACTCATCATACACCACTCATCATACACCACTCATCAAACCACCACTCATCAAACCACCACTCATCATACACCACTCATCATACACCACTCATCAAACCACCACTCATCATACACCACTCATCAAACCACCACTCATCATACACC
>CAXAMN010017668.1:343774-363775 GCA_963970005.1 Durusdinium trenchii
TGAGAACTGGCGACTTTGTAGTACAACTTTAGTACGCGGAGTATCTGGCGAGCTGGCCGATGAGAACTGGCGACTGTGTAGTACAACTGCAGTACGCGGAGCATCTGGGGAGCTGGAAGATGAGAACTGACTGGCGACTTTCTAGTACAACTTTAGCGCGGAACAACCTGTGGAGCTGGAAGCTGAGAACTGGCCACTTTGTAGTACATACACTTGTACATGCCCAGTTGGTTCAACACGCCTTTGTGGGCTGCTGATCTTGTCGTGGCAAAGATACAACCCAGTACGCTGTTGTGAGCTGCTGATCCTGCAGGGGGCACACACCTTACACACGTGGAATCTCGTGGGTCAAAAGTCCGGAGCGCGTGCGTTTGACTGGAGGACGCGCATGTTGTAGACCTATAGGTCAATTTCTTCTTATATGAAACTTCCGCCGCCGGCTTGCCCGGGAACTACTTGTATGGGACCTGACAGCGTGCAACATTAGTGGGGGACTTGACAGCGTGCAACATGTTGAAAAAATCATAGCCGGTTCAGCCCCTGCTAGCATAAAACATGATCTACGGAAATCTGAAACGAGATAGGTTATCTCATCAACCTTGCACGACATGTCAATTCCCCCTCTTCCAATATGCCTTCCGGATCAGTTTGCATCTCATGTGAGGATTGAGCGCCATTCCGCCCATTTCACCGTCCGCCGGGAAACTTTCCTGCGAATTACGCACCAATGCGGAGCGTATACTCAGCCGTAGCCATGGGCCTGGCTCGCCTGAGGGAGCGCCTCGCTGCTCTATCTGAGGCAACAACGGCAGATTGAGTCCTAAGTATCGGGAAGAGCTTCAGCCAGAAGGCAACGCACTCTTTGGACGAACGCCGCATGAGCCAGGCTGACACCCAACCTTGCGCGGTGGACCCTAAGTAGTCACCGTGCTGAGAGCTGGGGGCTCAAGAAAGACCGTCAGCCAAGGACCCTAAATTGTGGGCCCGTTTCAACTGCTGCGGTGACACGCAAGGCCTCGGCGATGATCGGAGAAAGGCGCTGTTTTGGGGAGGCATTGTGTGGACATGTGAAACATCGCCAGTTCCGGCGGCACCTTGCTGGCAGCGTCTTATACCAAGGATTACCAAGGCGGCGATCAGTCAGCCGTCAGCCCGCCGCAAAACCCTCAAAGCTGACTTTGCAAAACTCCGGGCACTGGGCAAAGAAGGATATACAACACATGGCCTGCACCAGGCTGCGCAACTGCACGGCCATTCTAACAAGAAGCCCTTTCAGCGAAAGAGACGAGACGAGCTCAACTAGCACCATGAGAGAAGCAAGCTACTGTCTGCTTGGGTTGCCTGACTTGCCTTGCGCGTCGCGTTTGAGACTGCCACGGCGTCCCTGAAGCGCAGTTATTGGCGGTCTTGGTTTCGCGCCCCTACATGAAACTGAACACGCGAATTCACCCTTGACTCTGTTGCGCTTTGTGCTTCACGGTTGGCCGGGGAGCTACGGGCATTGGGACGATCCTTTTGAGGCGCAAATGCCAAACTTGAGACCCCCCTTATTGGGGCCTGAGCCCAGCCTGAGGGCACGGGCGTGGGTGGACGCTAAAACAAGTTTGGTAAGTTTTCCCAACGCGTTGCTTGAAGCACACTGCGCTACAGAAGGTTTTCGTCGCCAGTGGCCGGGCTTCTAGCACCGCAAAGCCATAGTCCCGCCCCACATGCAATTGTCAAATAGTGACCTGAGGCTGAAATCCCTTTTGTTGTCTTCTTGCTCAAATTCTCTTCCTACTGCACGCCTAAAGGATCTTAAAGGCATTAAAATTTCTTGCAACACAGCAGGTAAGTCCACGCGTGTACTGTGGCCGCTTTGTCAAATTAAAGGCCCCAGTAACTAGGAAACTTGAAGAAATCCATGACATGCCCAGGGGGCCATATTTAAGCCCCTTGCCACAAAATATGTGGAATCATGTGGAATCTTCAGTCACAGTTTAGACTTGCACAAACTCAAACGAACAGTCTTGCAAGACCTTCGTCACAATGTATAAATAGACCGGACGAGGCGAAGAAAGACAGACAAGAGAGGAGAGGCCGAAGACAAAGGCGAAAAGGAAGGTGCGCAACCTGAAGGACCGGGCCACGTAACACCTGAAAAACAGACAAACCTAAAAAAACGAGGAAAGACTTGACAAGAACTAACCCGCCGGCTCACAAAGGAAACCCGGGCCCAGCACCTGCAGCGACCAACTCCCGGAAGATGAGGAAGCTCCGGAAAACGAAGCGGTCGACGTTGGCGAGCGGCAAGCATACAGAAAAGAGCAAGACTGGCAACCGGATGTTTCACGTTTCGACATTTCAAAACAACAAAAAAACCCGGAAGAGGAGCAGATAGGCGACAAAGCAAGGAACACACAAGGAACCTACCACCTCGACTCAGTATCAGTATGCCTCATGGGTGGCTGCGGGGTTTGCGCAGTGTCTTGTTCGGTAAGCATGGGCTAATGTCATCACAAGGCGCTTATGTTGCGGCTTAAAATGAAACCTCGTCTTCGACCGCATCCGCAGTCTGAAAAGCATCATACAATACCAACACAAGTTTTTCTTGATCCAACAGCCACTTCAGAAGGCCTGCCAGCAGTTGCGAGACAAGCTTCTCTGTTTGCTCTCAAACGAAAAATCTCTCTAGCGCAAGAAACAAAAATTGCCAGTGCTGTTTTCTCGCAGCACTGTCGTGCGGTTGTTTGGAGCTGGTGGAGAACCCATTCTTGTCACTTCAAGCGACTTTCGCCACTAAAACGCTTGTATAAACTATTGGGCAAAGAACAAACTTATCTGCATATACAGCCTGAAGAAGTACGATTGTTGTATGAACAAAGCGCAGATCCTGACTTACTGCAACCGTGGCAAACCTTGTAAACAAGCTAGGCTTCGAAGCTGCCCAGATAACCCTGTCCAGCCGCGTTTGCGCGCAGAACAATATGGGCTAAGGGCATGGCGAAGGAAACCTTCCACACGGGTTTCGAAGCTGCCGTCTGGCGCCCTTTCCGGCCACACTTGCACGGCGAGCAACATACGCCACTGGCCGGGGGCTTCCAGATCGGTGACCAAGCCATCCGGCGCACGGCGCTTCGCTCTTTAGGGATTGTCATTGGGACAGCTTAGGGGGACTTGGAGAAGCCTTACCTCAAAGGTGTCCCTTCCAGTCCCGGCCACGAAAATAGATTTTTCACCATAAGAGCGTCTTTCTTGCGCCAGTGGATTGAGATTGGTTTGATGTGCTTTGTCAGACAAAAAATTGACCTCGGCGCCAACCCACCACTGCAATAAGGTCGGTCTACGCGGGCGTTGGCCTGATCAAAATCTTTCAAACCCACCTGGTTTAATATGCCCTGGTGTAGACAATCCAATTGCTTAGAAGTTTGATGGGGCGTCAACGGTGTCACTGACAAGGCTGTTCAGAATCTGGAAAAGTTTTCTGAGGCTCCTTTGACGCCAGCAAACTCCCACTCATACTCTGCACCTTGTCCATGCCCACGCTGACCTCAGAGTCCGTGGATGGTCTCATCATCGCGCACCTTCAGGTAGTAGGAGCGCAGCGCAGGGAGAGCGGGATCTGAAGTTCAGCTGAGGGTGAATGAGGAAAGGCTTCCTTGCATTCCTCATGTCTACAGCAAATCCAGACCGACTCATCTTGCCCACACGGAGCACATCTGTACTCGCCTGGTCACTGACCTTGAACTCTGTCACGGCGTTCAGGACGTGGCTGTCCTCCCCGCTGATCTTGTGACGTTCTTCCTACCAAGCTTTCCCAGGCGTGCTCGACTCGAAGGCCTTCTATGCCTGGAAGCCATTGCCACGCCCACTCCTCTTCCTTCCCTGAGAAACTCCTGAGCTTGCCAATCGCCCGGGTATCAATCAGTCAGCCTGTGCTTGTTGTAGCAGTCCTCCGCCAGCAGCTATAAGCCATAAGCGAATCCATCGCCTAGGTGAAGGCGACAAGAGGAGTCTCCTCCACACAGGCGCCCACGCGCAGGTCTTACCCTGTCTTACAGGGGACCCGGAGCAGGCAACCCTGCTCCGCTACCATGCAAGCCGGTAGCGCCTTTTCTCAGCCCAAAGAAGGCTAGGTGCATAGACATGTGAACTGATGTACAAGACATCTGTATTTCCCTGCATGGTCCTTTTTCCATTTTTGTATGATTTGGACTTGCACAACTTCTTACACGCAGTCTGATGGGGATTGTGTCTGAATTTGGTTGCGTACACTCAGACTTCATATCAAAATTTACAGCAGCCCTGCTCCATTTTGTCTGAGTCATGCTTACAAATTTTGTGCTGTTGAGGTTCCACTCGCTTGTAATCCTCTGAGTTAGCAAGTAAAGTGTTCACTTCATGCACGGTAATGATGCATGTCAGCGGCACATGTTGAAACACACTTGTGGTCGGAGATCGATCGGCTTTGTATACGGCGTATACCGAACTCCGGAAACGCCATTATCCTGGCAACTCAACAGTTTCGGCAGTGGCCTTGCGCTCATCGTTGAAAGCTGCCTGATCACCAGCTTCAGCTACAAAATAACTCTGTGGGATCAATCCTACAGTTGCAGCCGATACTCCATAACACTCCCGCCTCTGGAGTCCAGTGATACTTTGGATTTGGCATGAAGAAAAATGCGCCATGCTCTGTTTCGACCTGAGAAAGTGCACACAAACATGAGAGTCCTAAAGTCCTTGAGTTATAAAATAACATCGTAGACTTCAAGTAGACAAGCTTTTTAGATCAAAACAAATTGTGTGGCTCATTCCCCAAAGCTGGCTAACTTAGAGCTCACCTAGACTCAGCCCGCTCTGTTCAACACCCAGCAAAAGGGGAGACTGAGCACGAGAGTGCTGTGATATTCAGGTGTACAGGGCATTATAAAATATCATACGCATAAAGCCAAGATCAGCAAATATACGCAAACAAGCACATTGTGTTGTCACGCACGCTGGACTGCATTTGAAGAGAGATTCAGATTAACCAGATTCCTTGAGGAAAACCTTGAGCGGCAGGCGGTTTGAAAAAAGCACAAAGCAACGACACCATGGCAATGCATGCAGAGTGACAAGCAGCCACGAGAACGATCCATCCGTCAAGGACCGAGGGTGGACGCAAGGTAGATGGAAGGGGAAAAGCATGCTCGAAAAAAAGGAGTGGACACGCTGCTGGAAGTAGATTATAGCGGGACAAAGGCGCATGGGCAAACCAGGCTCCACCGCTGTTTAAGGACCGCTTTGTTCAAAAAAAGTGATGTCATGTCTCTTCAGCCATGCGATTGTGAACATCCACAGTATTGATAAAGGCCCGCGTCAACAAACAATGCAAACCGAAGTGGGACACCGATCATAGAAACCGCAGCCAAAGACCACTGCCCCACAACACGCCCAACACTTGGAAAGCCAGAGAATATGTGGTACCTGGTAAATCTTTAAGCCGTAAACCAGCCTGATATTATCGAACACACTACTATCAAAAAGTGCAGCTAAAACTGCGGGGTCTCTCATGGCACAGTGAGCGCAAACGAAAACAAAAAGATTCAGAGGGAACAGGCACCTGTTTGATCTGTTTTGCATATTTAATCTGTAGCAGGGTGTCCTCTCAACAAGAAGACCATCCGAACCCTAAGAACGTGAAAGGACCGCATCTTTCTTCCTGCCCATAACGGGAATTGTGCCATTTCTCACAGGCGAACAGGAGCACTGCTTAGACCTATAGGACCTAGTTGCACTGCTGTATGTTGCAGGAAAACGAGAAGTCTGCCTTACACAACCTTGCTGCAAGGAGAGCTAAGGTAGCTCAGGTTACTTTTCGAGAAAAGGGTTTAAGTACTGCAGAGTTCAATTGGAAACGAAGCTTTGCAGTTTTGCTCAACTTACACAGACTGTTTCGCCTAAGGCCTTGACAATTCAGACCCAAACTTTGATGCTCCAACAATACGTATACTGATAGATCAAACCCTGCAAAGCATAGTTACAAACGAATCTTGTTTCACAATGGGAGACTTGGAGAGACTTACAAAGACTGGAACTGATTTCGATTAAAACTAGCAAATGTCTGTTTCCAGTCCTTTGAGGTTCCATTGCAACGCTGAGATTCCTGCCAACTCAGAGCAGCCCAATTGAACTGCACGTCGTGCATAACCAGACGAACCAGAGGCAAGGCCCAAAACCTGGCAAAGCAAACGAAAAAGCTCCTAGTAGCGTCCTTGATCCTAGCAGTAAGGCCAGAAGCCCCTTGTAGCGTCCTTGCTCCTAGTAGCGATGCCAGGAGCCCCTAGTAGCTTATTGTTGTATAAGTGCTCAAGAATACAGCTGTCCTGGCTGTGGCATTTCCAAGGGAGCGGCAACATTTGACACAGGCTGCGACTCATAGTATGGGCGCAACCTTGCATGACTGGTTGTCTACAATTGCAGCATGTCACAGACATGTGCCGAGTGCAAATATGCAAAAGGAGCCGACGTTGTCCGATGGAACCCTGGGTTTTGCCGAATATTGAATGCCTCAGATTCAGATTGACATCAAAACATCAATATCAATACCGTAGGCTGTGATGGACGAAAGCATAGAGGACAATCCAAACCTCACAGGCCTCTTTGCATCTCTTTGCTATGTGCACCCTGTTCTAAACCAAGTTGGCAGACTCGCTCACCAAGGCTGAAGCCAGTGATGGGGCTGATGTCACTCTGCTTACAACAGCCTCGCGACACGATGGTCTTTCTTCACAGATCCAAAGAGCGTCTCAAGAGAAACCATACGACTTTACGACAATCATCAGGTTATGCAGAAGCAAGAGCATCTTTGACAGAAACACGGTAGTAGCTCTTTGACGGAAAACATCTTTCTTCATAGGATGGAGTCACATTAGGGAGAGGGGGGAGTCTCTGCGCCAAAGCTTCAAACTTCAAAACCGCCTAAGGCCTACTATTGCAATTCGATTGACCTCACAGCATCAGCATAACTGGCAGGGATTGTGAGTGTTAGGCCTTCCCACATGCTTTTACATATTCTTCAGAGTTGCAGTATGACAATCTACTTCAATTTACAGTATTTCGCGCAACGGTGCCGCTTAAAGCTCGGATGGAACCGACAGTTGGTGCAATTCGGCAAGCCTAGAACGCCGCGAAAACGTACCCAAGAAAAGCAGAGACACTGCCGAAAAGAAAGGGGAAGACTGCAATGGCACAAGTCGGCAGGCAAAGAGCAAAAGCGAGTGCTCTTTAACTATATACCCCGGTCTATCACAACAAAATGTGTGGCTGAATCTGTGATCTGTAGCACCAATGTTGCAAAGTGAAGAGCAATACCCTGCCTTTGCTTGCGGTGGTGCATCATGTTCAGGGTCCGACGAACACCCAATGCGTTCCTTTAAGTTTGTGGCTCTCTTCACGATACATTGCAGGGTGAGAAACTGAACACATTGGAAACAGTTTGTGGCTCTCTTCCATGTCCACTCCTGATGCTTCGATGCAGCATACGGAGACTTCTTCGCCCCAAGAAGAGGGCTTGAAAAGTCCTGAGAGAAGCGGGTGGCCCTGCAGTGCCTTTTGGTGCCTTGCACTCCCTTTTTAATGTGTTCTTTAATTACATAAATATATTCAATATGTGTCATCTTGAGTTCTATTTGTTCAAAAAGATATGAATACAATATGATAAAGTCACGTGTAATTCCCTACTCTATTTAGTCAAGCTCTGAGAGCTTTAAGGGCTGAGCTGGGACATCGGCCCAGAAGGCGGCAGAAACCACGGGTGGCTGGCAGAAGCGAAGTGGGACAGTGAGGATCGGCGTTGAAAGAGAACGCTCGTGTTGAGATTGAATTTGATTGTTTGGGTTTGATGACATTCTTTCAAAACGTTCGTTTATTCATTTGTATCAGAACGAATGTGCTTTGGAAGCTTCCTTGAAAGCTTTGTTCAATTGGAGCTGTTGGATGTTGCAAGATCTTCAGGATAACCATCAGGCCTTGTAGTTGACCGGTGTCATGACAACTCGGAAATCTGCAAATGTCATAGAATCCTCACGGCCAATCATTGAATAAAGCAAGCGAGCCAATGCACAATCCGATCCCTCGCTGGCGCTCGCTCTGCCATAGGCGTGTCCGGATTCAATTGAAGTGAAACAATTCAAGAACAAACAATCATATGTATATATATATACACACACATCCGTGGGCGTCTCAGACCGGCTTAAACGAGCAAGGTTTCTTGATAAGTCAGCATCACATGGGAGAAGAAAAGAAGTTAGTTTTATTGTTGCACGCAGCTTTTCAATGTATTATTAACATTACCGACATTACCAATCAACATTATCAAATTATCGAATAGTAATAGTATCAGAGTCCAGAGGGGAAGTCTGGGTAGAACAGAGAAGTACGACCATCTAGCATGAGTTGCGGAAGTTGGTCATCAGCGCTGTAAAAGGGGTGTTGTGGCATTGCACATGTGTTTCTCTGCTTCGAAAGACTGGACTAGCTCTTCTGAAGACTTCAACATTAGTGAGTGATCGGTCGACAAAGGTGATTCTGAGATTGAGAATCTTTCTGAGCCCTCTGAGGTGAAACGTTTGGAGTTTCGACATTAGGTTGTGTGCTATTTCTGTAAGTTCCAGACGGTAGAGGAGTTGAGTTTGGAGCGAATCACGTCATATACTTGGATTTTCCAGTGGAGAGGGCATCTGGCTTGGTGCCAGTTCAAGTTGACATCAGCAGCCAGGGTTCCGCCTAGGGAAGTTATTTGAGAAGCATTGTGTAGGCGCTGTCCGTGTCTGAAACGGCCAGTGTTGTTTCCTTTCATGCTGATCATGCGACATTCTGTCCACGTTCAGTTTTAATCCGCAGTACGCCCATTCAACCTCAATGGCGTGAAGGAATATGCATGCCATGAGCCATCCTAAAGAAAGCAAGGTCAAGAAACAAGAGTCAACAGCTGGGTGTAGCTGAACATTTGAACCCGTGTGGGGACTCTTGGCTCAAATCTGCAAGGGTGCCTTTAGCTCATGCCAACTCCAACAACCCCGGTTGTTCTTGTGGTAGTTTTGTTTCCTTTTGAGAAGCCAACCATCGTGACCAAGGCTGCTGCACGGTATCGCCCTTTGCTTGGCCAGTTAAATGAGCTGGAAAAAAAACTGGTACGAAAATCATGATCCCAACAAGAAATCGTGCGATTTACAAGTGGAGGTCTTCATGTTTGGTGGCGGTGGTGGCGGTGGCGGTGGCGGTGGTAGTGGTAGTAGTAGTAGTAGTAGCAGTAGCACTAATAGTAATAAACGCAGCAGTAGCAGCGGCAGCAGCAGCAGCAGTCGGAGTAGAAGTACAAGGGAGTAGGGGTAGGAGTAGGAGTAGGAGTAGGAGGAGGAGGAGGAGGAGCAGTAGTAGTAGTAGTAGTGGTTTTTAGTAGTAGTAGTAGTAGTAGTAGTAGTAGTAGTCGTAGTAGTAGTAGTAGTAGTAGTAGTGGTTTTTAGTGGAAGTAGTAGTATATAAATGACACACATTCGGCAAACACAGAAAAGATCAGAAATAGCTGCGGCGGCGCGTGGAATCCTGAACGAAGGATCCCACAATACTACTTTACATCAACCCACCTTTTTTTGCTCAAATGACCAACGCGACAGTGCAAAATCAAGCGCAACAATTGGGGCCTTTTGGCAAGACAGGCTTAAGATTTGTATAACCGGCACCTGTTGGGGCATTCAAGGATTTGTGTGCCTGCGCCTGCGTTGGGGCAATAATTTCAGGATTTTGTGAAGCTGCTGTGGATTTGTGTAGCAGCAAGCTCAACCGTGGGCCTGAGTGCTGCACGGCCCTTCTGAAGAGCTGCGCAGCCCCCAGTGCACGCTACCTTGGAATTAGATGGGGAGAAGCGTGGCAAAGGAGATTGTCGGGCGCGGTACGAGTCCGAAGCAAATACAACAAAAACAGCGCTTCTGCAGCGCATCCTTCTTCTTCAGCAGGTGTCCTTGTCTTATTTGCTTCCGACTGCTTCCGTTTCATTCCCGCCACCGAGCCTCCAGGGTCGGCGGCAGGGGGCGGAGCCCTAGGTGTGCTAGTTTTGCAAAGGGGGAGATACCATATAGCCTGCAGTGCGAAGCAAAGGAAATGTAGTCTCAGAACCTTCAATCCTGTTCGACTGCCTTCACATTTGCGTGATGAACAGAACCGGGAAGAACAAAACCATGCTGATATTCTTCTTAATACGAGAAGACGGGAATTCAAGGTCTTGTGAAAGGGTTCGATCGCGATCGGCCCTTCACGAAACATCCATGGGCAATCCTCGGGAAAACACCTGTGCCAAAATGGAGAGGTTGTCAATGAGAGGAAGGATGCCAAGAGCGAAAGTTGAAGCAGTGGAGATGTTTCAGACTGAGCAGTATTCACGCAGCACAGGACCAGTCCTTTTCGCGATTGTTTAGGCAAGTTTATATACCTTTATATGCTGGCTGAACTCACTGCGAATGTCGTCTCGAACAATTACGAGCCCTTCCTCGTCCGAAGAGTCAAACTCCTTGAGTCGCGCAGGCACCTGGGCAAGTGAAATCATGAGGTTGTGGGGGTTTGGCTAGTAGCGGCTAGTAGTCATATCTCCAATATTGCAATGGAATGAAGTTGAAGCAAAATGGTAAGGATTCTGCATAGTTTGGGTTCGTTGCGCACGGCAACAAACCAAGGTTTGTTTCTTTCTCCTGGCCATCAGCTTATTGGCTGGAAATCCAAAAGCTCAAAACTCGCTGAAACATCTGAAACCATGACAGTCCTCAGCTTGAGGAAACAGCCTGCTGCCTGCATGGTAATTACTACACAACAACCACTGTGCTCCAGCACTCAATGGAAGATGCACACACAAGCGCCAACAAGGTGGTCACCACACCTGCTAGAATTTGATACAAGATGGTCCCAACCTCAGAGTCGTGCTGTTGGACATACTATGGAATGCGCAAGCCCGGCTCGCCGAGCCAGCTGAGCATTCAGACACTCCAAATGTCGCGCTTTTGCACCTAAGTTGGCAAGCTGTTCAACAAAGGAAATCACCAGGATGCAGAGCTGTGCACAGGCCTACTTTCGATTGATAACCTCGAAGCTTTCATGTGCCAAACATCAAGCAGTTTGGCTATAGTCTGCTTCGCTACACAACAAGCCCGGCCCAATATGATTGTATGTAAGCAAGAAAACATACTTTGCGCACCTTTGCCTGATAAAGCAATTACTACAAACCCAAAAGCTTCGCATTCTCTGCTACATCCCTCCAGCTTCAATTGGGCTTTCAGGATACAAAAAATATTGGAGCTCAGCGTCACGCGTGGCCAGGTATGTGTTCCGAGCGTGCAGGAGATTCCTCTCAAGTCAGAAATACCAAGCCAAACAGTGCCAAGTTAGATCCGACATTTCTTCAGTACCAGAACTCTTATCAAATTCGTTTTGGCAGTCTGCGGCCACCAGTCCTGGCAGCTCACTTCACTCAGGCCAAAGTCAACCTGCAGTTGTTGCGAGATGTATTCCTGTACATCATCCAAATGACTCTTGCGTAAGCGAAGCGCATCCTTTGTTTGCAATTGTCCGTGGTACTAGCATGTGCTAGTTTTGCCGTTGAGGGAACAAGTGCCCCAGCTAAACCTCGTATGGCACAAGTCACTGAGCTTGTGTTGGAGTGAACCCGAACTGTAGTCGGCACGGCAAGCCCTCAATGCCCAAGTTCTTTGACATGTTGCCAATGAAGCATATGATGGGGCACAACCATGCACAACCACTATATACTATTGGTGCTCGATGCGACTTGGAAGGCTGAATCTTACAAACTCCTAATGGCACCTCCATCTTGGTGGAAAGTTGGAGTGGACTACATCAAATGCAAAACTACTTGAGGTTCTGGGACCCGCCATCCAAAAAATAGTTTGAGAGGGGGTGGAGACGGGCTGAGTAGTTTTCTAGTCTAGACATCTCAAAGGATTTTTGCAAGAACATTGCAAAAAAGAGCTTATGCATCTGGACCCCGAAGAACATGCCTGCGACTTGCCGATCAACAAGGACTGCAAATAAACATTTCGAGTTGATGAAGAAAGCTTTTTGCACCAAGGGAAACACGCATCCAGAAGGAGCCACGAAAGTATGTGGGGCCATGAGCAGTAGGTGTCCAAGGCCCAACACAACCCCAACAAGCTAATCGATGTCATTCTTACAATATAATTATGAGATTTGGGGGCTGGGGAGGACCACTGACTATTTGGAACTAAGGTAGTACTTATTCAAAGAATTGCTTGCACAGGCATTGGGAGGTTAATGGAATTTTACTGAACAAAGAAGATCATACCGCCTGTGAAGTCGGAAGGGAGACCACCCCCAAAGTTATCGCTGGGGTTTGGAAAGCTCTTCCCTCAAAAGTAAGCCTGGCAGGTGCAGTACCCCTACCTACCCCTAAAATAAACTTCAGAAGGCAGGAGCCATAGCTCTTGACGCCGCGTGCGAGTTCTGTTTCTTCTCTTGGGAGTGAATTGGACCCTATTCTCAGTCATGTAGATCTTGCCATGCGAACGAGAGGCTCTCAGGGCGCTTCGTTAAACATGTTAAAGGCGGGTCGAAGTTGCCGAGATGGCCCACCAAAGAAAAGGTGTGTATGTGTGTCTGTGCAGGGGACATGCAATGAGCTCAAGCCAAATGAAATGATCTTCAACACGTACAAGAATGACAGTCTCTTGCTGGCAGCCAGGTCACACATTCATAGACCCTCCCAAAAGTGCCCTGCAGGCCACTCTCTGTGGGTCTGGTAGTTACTTTGCTTTTGGAGTACTGGTTCCAAGTTTCAGAACAACCCTTCGACAATGATTGCAAATAGACATAACACACTTGGACGGTTCTTCCAACTGCACATCACTGCCTTGCCCACCAAAGTGTTTGGGTCACCTGCAAAATGAAACAAGAAAGAGTCCCGGTCACAATCTAAGGGCAAGGCATTGACAATGCAAATGTCTAGGGGCTTCGCTAATGCAGAATCTGTCAGACAAGCGGCAAGCGTTTGCCTGGGCGCGCGAAGACCGTGTACTTTAATTAGCATGTCTGGAAGTCATCTTTGCTCCAAGCCCGAATCAGCGCAGCCCGATAGAAGCTGTGTCGCCTAGCGTCACATGTTGCTTTACAAAGAGCCCCCTCCCTCAGTACGCTGTGTGCGTCCCAACCACAGGAATAAGCCCATCCCAGAGTCCAGAGTACATACCGTTTTGCTGTTGGGACTTTCACAACTTCTATATATATATATATCAGCTCAACTCACCACTTCTTCTGTTTTCCACCTGCGTGTGAGGGTGTACACGCAGCTAAGCTCAGTTTTTCGAGCTAAAGCTGTAGATGAAGTCACCCCTGGATGGGTGGGCCCGTGATTTGGGCCGGGAAGCTTGAAGGAAAGTGTTGCGGCTCACAGATAGTGAGTCATCAGTTCAACTCACCACTTCTTCTGTTTTCCACCTGCGTGTGAAGGTGTACACGCAGCTAAGCTCAGTTTTTCGAGCTAAAGCTGTGTACCAAACCTGAGCTTGTGCGAAGGCTTCTGCTTTGCTCAGAAAAGTAGGAAAGCAGCTTGCGAGTTCCAAAAGGATCTTGCGCTTTTCTGGCTCCAAAATGGACAAATATGATGTGGCAGCAATCTCTTGTATGTAGACGCTCATCACACGGTAGCTTGCCCATCTACCTGGTCGCATGACCAGGCCACCACTTTCCGTGGTCTGAAGGAGATGTGTAGCGCCACCCGGGCGTAAGCTGCCTAAATCTAGGGCTTTGACCCCTTTGTAGGTGGAAGTCGGCAACTGTAGTGCATTCAACACTGAACGAAAACGTGACCTCAGTGTTTGTCCACTCATGCCCCAAAGAGCCTCAGAGGGCTTCAACTGCTTGAAAGCTAGCTCTGTGACTTGAACCAGGTCCGGGATGTCCAACTTGGCACACTGGTGCCGCGCTGTAGTGTACCTTGTCTTGGGCTCAGGTATGGCCAGAAGGACAAAAGGCACTGTTGAACCTACGTCTGAAGGGAGCTGAAGTTCCCCTCTTTTTGCATGTAGAACCTCTCCCGCTCGTACAAGCCCTCCCCACGCAAGAGCTACACAGCCAGCTAGTCTGACCCAGCCCCATGCCAGGCAGCATGAGAGGAAAGCCATGACCACTTGAGGTGGCATTGCAGTATGGTGTATGGAGGGCTCTAGCTTGACCCAGCTATAAGCTTGGTCCCACGCTCCTTCGAGCGTTCTACGCTGGGGCTTCAAACTGGAGATCGCGTTGATCGTCTCTGAGAAGTGGTTCAGAGGGCGGCCTCCCCTGTAGAGGTCGTGCCCATAGGCAGTAAGGAGAAGGTTGATTTCTTCCACACACTGGTAGGCATTTGAGAACAACTCCCCAAAGCTGAGACCTCTTCCTTCTAGCCATTGGCTGAACTGTTGCAGTAAAAGCTCCCTATTCTTCTCTGTCGCCTTTAGCGCCGGTCTCCCCGTGGGCAGCGGCCCTCTTTGCTCACGGGCGAAGAGGCGCGCTTTGTCGCCTGCATTTCTTTGCTCAAAAGGGCCTGCCATGGCTCCCCAGCGCGCGTCCCCGGAAGTCCACAAGGCAGACAAGGCAAAAAGGAGCAGGGGAGGAGGGAGGAGCTCCAAGCAAGCAAAAGAGAAGTCGGAACTAAAAGGCCAGAAATCCAACGGTCCCTCGCCTGGAAATCGGAACGCTGAATCACCTCTAAGGGCGGCACTCGAAACGATCCATGATGTCTAAAAACAAGGACTTTCGAACCACTTAAGGCCAAAACAAGCCTGATCCAGTCTGCGGCCCATCTTCTGAGGCCGGCGCACTGCGCTAGCAAAATCAGCTCTTCCCTATCCCTGTTGGTGATTCCTACATGTGAACCTCTCTCTCTTACAGGTTCATCCCTTGTTGGATCGTTAGAGGGATTGAGGCGAGTGGGACAAAAAGGAAGGCTTGGGTACAATCCATATGCAAGTAGAATGCCATTAATGCGAGCAATTATTGGCATCAACCCTTTCGAAGATGACCTGCCCTTGGACACAGAACATCGGACAACGTTTGCGTCGACAAGGGACAGGTACCTGCACGGCTTCCTTAGTTTTGTCATACGCTCTGCTACCCGCAAGACTGAAACAGCTTCCTGGGTGTTGATATGTGAAGGCTTCCGAAAAGGCCAAACTTTTTCAACTTCCCAGGGCGCTTCCAAAGCAACCTGGTCTGTCAACAGGTTCTCCAGGCCAGATGCTCGGACAAGGTTCCAGTCTATCAGCACCTGCGCCAAAGCTTCTGCTAAGTCATCCGTACATTGCACTGGCTTTTGTGAAGGAGCCGGACACAGCCACATGCTTTCCTTGGCATGTGCATCTACGTCTAACTCCTGCCAATGGGGCCAGACGCTCAGGAAAGCAAACGACTTCTGATGGGTTGACCCGAATTGACAAGAGTCGGTTCGGCAAAAATCAACTCCAGGTTTATGCCTCAGCACCTTAAAAGGAGGGAGTGACTTCAGTCTAGACGAGAATGGTGTTTCCAACCATCCTGGAACCCCATAGTACCTGCCCCACGACAAACACTGTAGCGCCCTCAAGCCGAGTGTCGTGCCTGTTTTTGTTTGTGGGTCTGAGACATCGAAGCCGTAAGGCACTTCTTTTGACCTCAGCTGAGGACGGCACATGACTGAAAAATGTCGCGCAGGGAGGCTCGACTGAGAAACTCTTTACGCTCTTTGAGGCTATCAGGTGGCTGAGCCAAGACATAACCTGGTGATTACACGTGTCGTATTGTGGGCTGTGGCTGAGGTCGATTGGGGGGCCCACAACAAAACCCCTGCGGTCCATGCAGGGGGTGACCTTTGCTGACCCTGCAAACCCCTCAATAAAATCAAATCGAAATGCAAGAGGTCGGCGGATCTGGTCGTTATCAACTTGTTTCTTGTTTCCTGACCTCCTCAGAGACCCTGAGTCTCCTGAGCTCTTGTTCGGTAGGATTGAGGAGGCGGGTATACGCTCCCTTGGATTTTGTGGCTTTCCAGAGCACTTCTGTCACGTGTTGAGGCACGACTGCTGAACAGAATGCCCCCTTTTGGCCTGATGCATCACTGCAAAAAATCTGGCTATGAAACTCTGCGTTTAGCTCCGGACAGGCTAAAGGCACTAACACTGCTGCCAGCACCAGCTCGTTTGCTGTCTGCCCTGGGAAGCGGGACGACCTTTGGCGACTCTATTAACCAAAAAACTTTGTGGAACAGGCCCATGAGGGGAGCTCGACGCAAAACCTCCTACCAAACAGGAATGCAAAACATCGGTGGCGTGAGTGAGCCGAGAGCTGGAGGGCTATGACGGATAAGGCAAGCCTCTTCTCATAGGTGAGCCTGAGACGACCATGCCCCGATCCCTGGCTTCCTCTGAAGCGTTGACCACAGCTCCTACAATCTTGGCTTTCGAGCTGAGCACATCTTTCTCAGGGCTCCCAAAAAGGCCAATGTCCTGGTAAGCATTCAAAGCTAAATCAATCCTCTTCTTGCAAGCGATTCCTGCAGTGGAGTGTCATTCGTTTCAAGACTCATGGCAAAGAAATCATCGATGCGCAATCCCTGACACTCTCTTAAATTAAACAAAGGCTGGCAGCTCTGGAGCCTACAGGATTCTTGCAAAAGGTTGTAGCTTTGAAGCAAAGTTGTATGCGCGCAAGTTCCCCTGAAGGATGGACTTGAAACCGCAAAAGAGAACGTGAGGTGCTCCCCCAGCAGCCCTCCGACCTCTCATGCCCAGCCGGTCTCCATGAATGCTCCTCTGATATCTCAAGGCAGTTTGGCGATTCATGAAAGTTGAAAAAGCCTTGGTACACTTGATTGACATCTTCCACATTGACTGCCGGTCCTACAGTGTTCGAGAAGGCTCGACTAGGCGTCACAGCAAACTGGTGGTAGAAATCCTTTCTATCAGTGATTCCTTGCGCTATATAGTGGGTGGAGGGATTACCAATACCAATTAAGGAGGTCGGAACCGCAAAGTAGGAAGAGTTCGTCGTCTAAATGAGGAGATGCATCCCACGCCCCCGTGCCAGTCAGCACCAGGCGGCTTGCGTCCAGGTTCCGGTATGGTTTGAGTTCCTCAGCTTGCGTCAAAGGAGCGACTTCTGGAATGACCTGTCATATGGATTGCTTGAAAAGCCTATGGAGGTCAGTAGGGCTGTGGCAAATAGGGCCAAGTGTTCGCTGACACCATCGAAATCTTGTGCAATTGCAGCATCGATGATGTATCCAAGCACCCAGAGTATGGTCCCCAGATCTTTTGACTGCTTGTCCAGATACCCAATGAAAGACAGGCCGGAGTCCTTGGCTGCCTCCACGCTGGTTGGCGCGGGCCTCGACGGATTCATCCTCCTTGAGAGTTGCTGAAGGAAAGCCAACCAGAACTGACTCTGCCTCAGTGCTAAGTCTTGCTGCATCCTCTCGCGCCTTGCAACGCCTCTTGTAGATGAGGAGCTTGCGGAGGCGGTACCCGAGGTCGATCAAAGGATCCGCGGCGTGACCTGCCAGGTGGGACACCAGGGCTGTCAGGGCGGTGCTCTGTTGTGATAGCGCTTCCAAAATTGGTGCATGCATCGGAGCAAAAGGGTCTACCGGCTCGTCCGGAATGACAACTGTCTTTGGCGGTGGACCCATGAGGGCAGCAGCCCGTCTCACTGACGCCTCTTTCGGCTGTCCCATATGCGCAAAGCCCCTTGACAGAGCTGGCATGGTCGGATAGGCACTTGTGATTAGCTGAAACACTCACACTGGACCTCAGCTTCTCGATGCAGAGATCTGTCAGGTACCTAGGTACAGGAGGCACGGGCGTGAGCGAAGGGACTGAACTGGCACCGGTGTAAGGCCTCAGCAGATCCGACACTCCGATCGGCAAAACTCCTTCCTCTATGACCTCCCAGTCTGAGGCTCCGCCTTCGGTGCTTTCAATGCTTGAGAGGCTCAGATTCAGTCGACTGATTCGTTCTGCTAATTCTATCAGGAGTTGCTGAACCGAGGACAGCTCTTGACGGGCCAGATCCAGATTAAGCTCAGTGCTCACGCAAGTACCCTCGAATCCGATTGGCAGGCCTGGGTGGATGAACAGGGCGCCAAGTCCAGGTTCTAAGCGAGGGGAAATGCCAGAGAGTAAGGAGAAGGAGGAAGCAAATGCAAGGGATGGCCAGAATGAAGCCACAAGCTATGCCCACTAGAAAGGGTGCAACGATGGACGGATGGCAGTGCGCCGGACACGAAAAGAGAGCAGTGGCTTGAAGGACAGCGGTGAGCCCTTTCGCCCACCCATCCATGAAGCTTGAGCCAAAGTGTTGCGGTTCACAGATAGTGAGTCATATATACAGTATATATATATATACTGCAGAATGAACAGAGTTCCATCTTGCGTTGACTCAACTCCAGACCTGTCAAGCAAGTCATTCTTCTGCACCTCAATGCAGCACTTGAAGACTTGGCACGACTCTTACAATGCTTTGGGCCGGAAACAATTGTTGCTGGTTGAAGAGTCCAAGCGTTGCATTCCTCCTTTATTCCTTTTCCACCTAACTGAAATGCGATTTCCAAGGCGAATACTGCCATTCGAGATCTTGCTAGGAGAAGCGAACTCGAAGAATGTACGCACCAAGAATCCTGCCACAATCGTCAAGCTCGAAAGGTACGGACTCTACTTGTCAAGCCCAAAATCACCGCACCTGATGTCGCTGGCATATTGGTGGTGCCAGCGATCGGCTCGCCAATGCCTGAACGCATGCGAGCTGATCAGAAACTTAGCTGCATTGAGTTCTACGACACGTCGACATGTCCAATTCTTCCGCTCTTTTGATTCCAAGCAATTCGCATTCTTCTTGCTCTTGCGCTCATTGTCCGACCTAAAAGTGGACAGCCGCATCAAGCAACACCAACCCCTATATGATTGACATTAAGTGCCACTCACTAGCTACAATGGCTGAGCTCGTCGCGAGCTTGAATGAGTACTCCTTCCGAACAAACACGGAAGTATCTTGGACAAATGGACCGCAAATGCAGAAACTGCATTGTCAGCTGCCTTGCAAATGACACTGCAGAGCTGACATAGGGCTCCTGACACCACACCGCATACTTTGAACACAATTCACCAATCAAGTTTGATGAACTTCTCACCCAGCCTCTGCTGCACTATCAACGTTCCTCAAAACTCAATGTGTTTGAAAGGTCTTTACGGTTTGGATCATGTGTTTCAGAAAAGTTCAATCGCCTTGGGGAACCTGTCGATGCTGACGGAACAGAAGACCTTGTCCTGCAAGATCATGTTTGGTTCAATGAACTGAACATTCACCACCAAAGCTGGCTCAAAAGTGCACCACCCTGCGTGTCATTGACAGTACAACGCGCTGTTCACACAAGGTGCTTTGCCGCGTCAGGAACCCTGACACTGACCACCACTCTGTCTCAGCACTGCAATAGCAGATTTCTGCAGTGATCTTGAAACCTCCGTCATGATCAACCGACCCCTGTGGTGATAGCATTAGGCTTCAGGCGCAAGTCGTGAGTCTGGAGCGCGCACTGCCCATTGATCGCTGGAATCACTTCAGAGTAAAAGGTTCGGTGTTGTGTTCCCGCATATGTTGTTTTTGCTGCCGCCGCCAATCATAAATCATCCTGGTCACTCCAGTGGACCAGGGAGAGCGATTTTCACTTGTGACACTGTAGGACTGCATAGTTCCTTGTTTTTTGTGTGTTGGTCTGGCCATAGCTCGGAAGTTTGTCTCTGTTTACTTGGGAACTACGACGACGACGACGACGACGACGACTACTACTACTACTACGACTGATCCTACTCCTACTCCTACTCCTCCCCCGCCTCCGCCTCCACTCCTCCCCCGCGTGTGTGTGGGGTTTCTCCTTGCTTGTGGTTTCTCCTGTGGTGGTGATGGTGGTGGTGGTGGTGGTAAAGGTGGTGGTAAAGGTGGTGGTAAAGGTGGTGGTAA
>CAXAMN010017668.1:363785-377553 GCA_963970005.1 Durusdinium trenchii
GGTGGTAAAGGTGGTGGTAAAGGTGGTGGTAAAGGTGGTGGTAAAGGTGGTAAAGGTGGTAAAGGTAAAGTGGTGGTAGTAGCAGTCTGATGGTGGTAGTGTTTGTGTCCTGCTCCTCTTCCTACTTGCCCCTTTTTCCGCTGCTACTCCCTCCAAGTGGCAAGAACCTATGGCGGAGGACGTCATCACGCTGTGGGTGCCTTGTGGCCTGATGTCTCTGAAGGTGTCAGAATGAAACTCTTGTTCGTCGATGCCTTTTTGCCTTGCGACACCCGCGCAAGCGTTGCACATAGATGTAAGACAAATTGCCTCTCGTAGTCAGCCACCAGTTCAAGTGAACGTGGGTGGCGGCAAACAGTCTGGCATTAAGCCAAAGACCCTCCTTCTTCTTGTGAATGATGTGGTCTATTTGCCACAGAGCTGTCCCGTGTCTCTCGCCGTCATCATCCAATTGGTGTAGCTCCAGGTATTCCTGGTTGCCAAGTAAATGGATCCAGGGACCAGGCATACCGCTCGCAATCGGCCCGCACGCTCGCAAACGAGCCCCAAGCACTTGAGCACTTGAAAACCAAAACGGCAATGAGCATAAAAGCTCGTGCACTGACAAGGATCGTGACACTCGTGGAAATACTGTATACAGTATTTGTTTGAAACGTTCTTTGTGAAACGAGCTTGACTTGCTTGAGAGGCTTCGACATGCTGAATCTTGTGCGCTAGGTTTTCTGGCACGTAAGTTTTGTGTGTGTGTGTGTGTCTGTGCGTGTGAAGCTTTCACTGGAGAGGTTGAGATTTCTCCTTGAGACCGTCGGTATGCCAAGCTTGAGGTGTGCTCTGGATTCATTTGGTTAGCAAGGCATTTGTGTTTGGGTCTTTCCAGCTACCTCAACACTCAGGATCTTCAGGCGATGCTTAGGAGGAAAAAGGAAGACAACGAGACGACAACCAGGATGGAGGCCAAAGCAAGTAGGACAAGCAAAACATGAACTAGGAGACATAAAGAGAGAGAGAGAGAGAGAAAGAGGAAAACAAGAGGACAACCACAAGGTCAGTTGTCAACTAGCAATGCTTGGCTCTTGCTACTGCCACGTTTCAACTGCCCCAGCTCTTGCCAGCACTGCCAGCACTACGACTGCTGCTGCAACTGCAAATCTTGCCACTCCAACTAGTCACTTCGCTCCAGCATTGATGATACGGACCAAGTCAACGCAAAGCAGGCAAAGCAGGAGGTGAGCAAACATACAATAAGTGGCATGGTGGTCGTAGGCAACACTGTAATTAGTGGCAGCCACACAAGCTGCCATAGGAGCTCGGCAGGCCATTTTCTCCTTTGCGGTATGTTTGCCAACGCCTTCAAACTTTGACTTGCGAGGGTCATCCTCTTCGCTGCTTAAACATTTTCTGACCTTTGAATGCTCCCGAATGCTCAGGCCCAAACGAAGATTGAGATCTTGAGCGCTGAAAGGCCGGCGGCGGCAACTCTTCAAGCTCAAAAACCTCGAGTGCGGAAGAAGCAAGAAAGCTCTGACCACCTGCCTTTGAATGGAACATAAATGGCCCAAAAATGAGGAGAAGGGAAATGTGGTGTTGGTGATAGTGCAATCTGCTGCCCTTAGCTGTTGTGATTTGTACACTTGTCATGAATTTATGAGACACGTCGCAAATGATGGTAATGGGATTGATTGATGCAGCTCAGAACATATGAGCTGGCAAAGAGCGAATTGAGATGAAATCCGGCACGGTACACGAGCAAAGGTGAACAGTGAGGTCAACCAGGACAAAATCCAAGGAGATTGACGTGTGCAAATTCTTTGCCAAGAAAGAGCTCTCTGAATCCTTTGAGATCCGTATTCCTCCCTGCAACAGCCCTATGCTGAATTTGATGATGCCTTGTATCTATATATAATATATATATAATACATATTATATACATAAATATATATATATATACAGTATATATATAATCCTGGAATCTCTTTAGAAAGGTTTGGTCCCTGGACGATGGATCCTGCAGCTGGAACCAGCAAAAGTAATGAATGAACCATGAGTCACATATCCGGTTGCCGCCAGCTTGCTGCTGAACCATTCCAAGCCAAAGCGGTCCAAAGTTGTGTCGGGAATCAACAAAGTCTTGAAAGATTGCTGATTTTGTAAGCGTTGCGCGACGGGCAAACGGGCATCTCTGGCCTGCAGCGCGATTGCATGCTGAGCGAGTACTCGATCCACTCTTTATGCAATTGAAGCTTACTATAACTTACTGTACTGGAATCTGTGTCATTATCCTTTGGTCCCAGCTGTTTTGCGATGGAGCAGCGTCGTCCGCGGGCTGCTTCGTGACCACAGTCGAATTCATCACCGCTGGACTTGCGGTCCAGCCCAACTGCCATAGGCAGTTACGCTCCGGGCAGGACTTCACAACAAATGCGCGCCACAAACGGAGGGCGGGAGAGTGGCTCTGCCACAAGTGTTTGGCTTCCATCGGCGTGGGAAGCAAGGATGCCGGACGGTGACGACGTCCACAGGCTCTGCCCAGGCATAGGCAAAGCGGCAACAGGATTGTTGGATTGCCTGAGAAGAGATGCTCATCAGGTGATCATGGCTTTATTACCTACAACAATGCGCTTGGCAGTGAGGTGGTGGTCCGTGAGCGGTTAAGGCACACATCAAAATGTGTGGAGCGAAGCGGGTGGAAATGGAACTATACACCCCCAACCTGTCGAGCATATCACAACTGCCCTGCACTGACATTGCAAGCGCCCTCCTGATAAAATACTGCGGTACAACATTGAGTTCCTGCGGAAAAGAAAAATTCTGATGAGGACATTGACTTCCAGTCTCCTCTTGTTCTGAAACTCCACATGCATACTGTTTCCGCAAAGCTCTGGAGATAGAGTGTGTATGTGTTTGTGTTGTTCTAAACGGGCAAATTCGCCAGGTGGCAATGCTACTGAACTGAAAACAGCTCCTCAGTCTATCTTTGAATTGTCAGGCCCCCACGTCAACTTCCGCTGGCTGGATGCCAGGCGAAACAGCCCTTGCCTGTCACCATACACGTTCTTTTTGCAATCTTTCACATTGTGCAAATTCTTCTTTCTACCACTCTCAAGAAATTTTATCGAGAAGCTTTTGACATCTTGTTTAGGAGGCAAAGATGGAGACTGATTGTAGTGATATGGCATTTTGGTGGGAAAGCTAAGTCAGAACAAGGATCTAAGAAGAGTTCCTCTGCAGGCAATCGACCACCAAGCATTGCAGTCTTCTTTCCTGCAAGTCTCATCAAAGCTGATCTATATCAAATAGCAAGTGTCCAAGCAAGGCCAAGCTGGACGCCTTTTAAAGCAATCGGCACTTTCATTGCCATGAGGTGAAACTACTCCCACCACAAACCTTGAAGGAATTGCAATTCTGAAGCTAAATCCCCAGGGGCCAAATACCCACGTCGGTCGGGGAAAACAAATTCTACAAAGAACCAAGGCTGCACTGAGGAGGTGTTGGAATTGGAATTGTGGGTATGAGTACCGTACGGCGGGCCAGCGGGCGCCGTCTGTTTTCATCCAGCTGTCACGACAGTGTGCTGTGAGCCATCAAGGAGATAGCAACAGGAATTGGACAGTGCTAGCAGCTAGCAGAACAAGGGTTAGAAAAAGGATCTGAAAAACATGAAGGTAAGGGCCCCTTTACAAAGCGGCCCTTACCCTCCTTCATATTCCTGGTTTTAATCTGTGTTAACCCTATCTTTCTGCTCACTTCGCTCCCAGAGGCCTTCGGACCCTGAAAACGCTGCTCTCCAAGTTTTATCCGGCGAGACGGAGCGACGCTCACAGCACAGGCTGCCCTCGGTTCAAATGCCAGTTGGGTCATCTCACAGGCGCAAACACCCTTTAACAGCCGCATATGATTGAGACTAACTCTCACCTTCAAAAAAAGGACTGGGTATTAAGTATCCTTCTATGAACAGTTCTGGCCGGATTTGGGCAAAATGAGCAAGGACACTCAAACACTTGATTCAAACTGCTACGGTCACACTTCTGCAACAGGTACACGGCCTGCTTGCATAGATGACACACCTCTCCCTTCTGCATACGCACCTCCGCCAACTGTACTGCCACCGTGGGCATGGACGAAGTTCTGAACCTGCTGAGCGTAGAAGGGCTGTAGTTGGGCAAATTCAGCGAAGAGTGCCTCTGCTTCAGCGGGATTGGGTTGTGAATCCCGTCCAAGACGAGATGCCAAGAATGCGTGCCATTGCGTCAGGGCAGCTTTGAGCTCCGCAGGCAACATCTCCATCTGCTTCTCGCAACGCTTCTGCCGGATCTTCTCCACCGCCCAACTTCCCACGCCGTAGCCAACCCCAGCACCAACGCCAACTAGCCCCAAAGTACTGAGGGATATAGCACTTAGCGTGAAATAAACAGCAGCACCAACGCCAACCTGCCACAGTGGGTCAAATTCCAAGTTGGGTAGCTACACATGGACTTTGACCTCCAACCTCATCATCCAAACACGATCCGTCAAACCCGAAAGTGAAGTCAGTGAAGTCGTTTATTTTCATAGCAGGCACGTGTGTCAAACGTCTGTGAACTAGATTAACTAGATAGATGCCACGATGGTGCGCATTGGCACACATGGGCATCTCTGGCAAACCCTGTTCGAAGGGTCTCTTAACAAACAACGCCCGCAAATCTCCATGTTCCCCAGATCCTGGCTTTGTGATTTCCGGTTCTCATACACCGTGCGGGTCCCCTGTGTGTGTGGATACATATACATATGAAGGGTTCTCCGTAAAGAACGGCTGCCATCTTGAAATGTCCAAGTATCATCATCATCATCATCACGACGATCATCACATTCACCATCAAAACCATCAGCACCGTCATCATCTGCATCATCATGTTCATTTTCATCACCATCATCATCATCGTCGTCAAGGTCGCAATCGTCATCCTCATCCTCCATCATCAAGGTGTAGGGATGCAAGAGATGCAACTGCTACAACACACCATCATCATCATCATCATCATCATCCATCATCATCATCACCATCATCATCATCATCATCAAGGCTCAGATGCTTGATGTGATTGCTAGAACACACCTACATCGTCATCGTCGTCATCATCACCATCATCCTCGTCCATCAAGAGATGCAGGCGGTGCACCTGCTATGACGCACTTACATAGATACAGGTGTTTGGATGCAGGTTTTGAGGCACAGGTGTTGAGACACCTGCAGACTCACCTTTGCAACTACAACTCGACATCGGTCTAACAATCTTCTCTTAAGGCGACGGGGCGGCCGGCGCTAAGGAAACGTGGCCCTCTGGGGAGATCGCGCGCGTCGGATGCCTGAAACTGTGGTAATATGCGAACCGTCTTCAACTTGATGACCCCTTTGTGATTCACCGGGCGCTCAAACGATGCGAACTTTTGTTGTCCTTGGCGAACCCTTTGCAGAGATTGCCCGCGCCGAGCTCAAACGTGAGCGCAATGCAAATTTGGGATGTTCTTGGTGAACTCTCTCGACTCGAGTGGTCAATGCGAAGTGAAATACAAATTTTTGCCGCTTGGTGACACGTTGCGCGCTGGACTTCACATAGAACGATGCGCTGGAGGCGGACACAGCCGGTAGAGACCCGTCACGTAGCGTCCCAACCGGTCGCTGGCAGCTCTGGCGCAGATCAAGAACCTGACCTCTCGATAGCCGATGCTGCTGCAGCTGCGTGTGCAGCTCAAAATGCTTCTTCTCTAGCTCGTCCAAGGGTACTGGCTTTTCAAGATCAAGAGGAAATAGAACCTTGGCAAAATTCTATATACATGTTACATGTCTGAGAACTGTTGCCCAAGAATCGTCCTTCTCTTGCAGTTTTTAGGCTGCATATGGTCAATACAGTTCCTCTGTAAGCAACACGTTTTCCAGATTGTTTTTCCTCACGCAGCTGTTGAGTGACTCCGAACTATGCGATTTTGCCTGCAAGGCATGGGCTGCGTATCACTGCAAGAGACGCACTGGTGCGATTGTGCTTGAGAGCACGTGAAGGGCTATCAGCCCTGCAGCTGGTGGAACTTGAAACGCTCATCTTCGGTCCGCGTCGGTTCCTGAAGTGGGAGAATGGGGAGGGGCGCCCGCCACCTCCAAATCCAGCTCGTAGCCCTTTGGCTTCAAGCCAACCTTGCACTCCTTCCGGCGCCAAAAGCAATAGGCAGCTTTGCTCGTCCATTTGCAAGCTGGGCGATTAGTCTCACCAAGACCGTTGATCAAGGTCACGTCGCTGAAGATGCACCGGCCTGGATATCTTGCGCGAAGAACACTCTGACATCCAGCATCCAATCCGGCAAGGTTGCTTTTCAGCTGCGCCAAAGATTCCATAGCACTCTGGAAGCGTCTGGGAACCAGGGTTCAAAAGACTTAACCGTGGAGTCAAATCCTCTCCAAAAATGAATGCAGCCCAGGTCGGGAATCCTGTGGTTTGGCACCGTCACGCGCAACTGAGACTTAACTTTGCAGATCAGTCTTTTAACCCCTTCAAGAGACTGAACTTCGGAGTTTTTCCTGGAGCAAAACAAGGTTTATATCCTCAACATTAAGGACCCGGGTTTAACTAAGGCATGAAATGACGGACCCGGGTTGAACTAAGAAATACAATTACAGGCTTGGGCTTACTGGAGAAATTGAAATAAGAAACCCGAGTTGAACTAAGAAATGAAACCACAAACCTGCATTTAGTTAAGGAATGAAATGGGATTTGAGTGAAATGACAAAGCCAAATTTAACAAATGAAATGACAGACCCGGGTTTAACTAAAAAAATGAAGTGGCGGGCCGGGTGTAACTAAGAAATGAAATGACAGGCCGTGTTTTTTTGGTAGGGCATGAAATGACAACCTGGATTTAACTGACAAATGAAACGGCGGCCGAGGTGCAACTAAGAAATGAAAAGACAGGCCAGGTCTGAGGGAATGAGACGACAGGCCGGGTTTAACTAGGCAGTGAAATGACAGGCCGGGCTTGACTATAGGAAATGAAATGACGGGCCGGGCTTAACTAAGAAATGAAATTACGACCTGCAATGACAGGCCGGGCTTAACTAAGAAATGAAATGACAGGCCGGGCTTAACTAAGAAATGAAATGACAACCTAATGACAGGCCGGGTTTAACTAAGAAATGAAATGATAGGCCGGGTGTAATTCTATGTGGTAGAGGTTTACTGAAGAAACAATACTTCCGCAACAATACGGTAGTGCCCGGCAAACATTCACGACAAAAAGGTTGAACTCTACAAGTAGAGTTTAAGATTCGGCAGCTGCTCCCAAGAGCAAACTCACTAGAACAATTACATCTTTAGATTCAGATATTCTTTAAGAATTAATACAACAAATGAAGACAAACGCCTGAAGGATCTCCAAACTATAGAGGAAAGCCAATCAATGACTGAACTCTGGAGCTATATAATCCTAAAAAGGAACAGATCAACTGTAAAGTTTAGACCTTGAACTCTGAGGCTCAATCCTTTCTTAGCAATCGCTTCCATCCTTACACCAGAGAAGGATGTAATGACATAGGTCCGGTCAAGCTGGACAAGAGCTCCTTGAACACGCCACGCGCTCCTTCGTGGCGCTGGGCTTCAAAGCGCTGGATCCGACTGACGCTGATGATGGGCTCCTTTGCGATCATCTTTCACACCTAGATGATCATGAATAACGACGAGCTTAGACATTTCGTGCACGGGGTAGAAATATGAAAGCCTGTGATTAAAGCGTGGAAAGGAAACGGGATTGGAGAAGACTTCCTGTGCGTCGATACAAACGCAAAACGTGATCGAACAGAAGTGAAGCTCCATCACAGGATCTGTTTCGCGCCGCAGGCAGTGTGAGTAAGATGCGTCGACTTCAACTGAGCCCCGAACAGATGTTAAAAAGCCAATGGATTTGCGCAGGGACACCAATTATAATGGTTACCAGAAAGAACTCGCAGAAATCATTCAGAGACCGGCTGCTACAACACACAAGGCAAGGGCTCGTTTATAGTTCCAGGACCATCAACGCGGCACGATTCCAAGAGACAGTCCAGCGTTAGGAAAACAATCCGGAAGGCAATTGATTTGCTCTATGGGCTGGACTCTTGCATGTTTGGACATCGCCCTATGGCAGGGCGCTAGCAATCGAACCAGTGAATGAACCGCGAGAGGCCGTGGGCTGCAAGACGAACCAGGCAAGCAAACCAGAGAAATCCGCATACGGCCTGACCGATGCACCCACCCCACTTGTGGCATGAAGAGCTCGGTAGAACCCTAACACCTGCCCCCTTCGATCCATGCGCATATGTGAACTGAATAAGCCAGGTCGAAGACAGCCGTCTGGAATATATTAGTTCACGTGGGCGATGGCTTGCGTGGAGGCGACGGGTACTTTCAACAAGAGATTTCCAAATCAGACAAGAAAACATGCCAGCTCACGGCCACCAGAGTGGACAGCCAAACCACCAAAACCCAGATCAAAGCGCCGCCGTGTCCCAAACCAAGCACGTGAGCAAGTAGAGCCAATCCATGTGAGCCCAAACTGACCAAAATGTCTGTCGCTCAGAGCCAGTGGCTTCCGAAGAGAAACACAGTCTCCACGCATTGGTATGATAGTTTTGGCCACCCGTAACGACATGAACAATTGCCGTCCAGCGAGTCCTTCGCCGTGGGGCAAGAGAATCCAGGTTGTGACGGTTGTACTGGGCTTGGTTGCTAGATTCCCTTCGACCTCGTGGCTCGGACGGCTCAGACGAACTGCAAAGAATTTACGACCCGGTTGCAAGTAAGGAGTAAGGGCTATACAGGACCTCTTGGCCCATGGCCTTTCCCTATATAGGCTCGCAGATGCGTTGACTAAAGTTACTCATAACATTTTAACATAACCATTTCTTAAGGCATATGCTGAGTCAGGGCCGCTATCAACTCCGTGACGAGCTACAAGTGCTGAAACAGCGAGTTGTCCTTGGGCTGATCCAACGTCCCAAATGAAAAAGAACACTGTTAAGATTTTCTGGAGGGATGCGAAACCAGAAGCGTGGGCCACATGAAATGTCTCCACTCTCAGCCCCGGTTTCGGCACGAGATCGTCGGGCGTTGCGGGAGGACCGTGGATGGGCTTGGACACACGCGGGGCTGCGTGATCTTTCGATAGAGGTGAGGCACCTCCCTGGCGGTTGAGCAAGCAAAACAACCATTGGCTGGCTTGACCGCTGCAGAAGGGGCAGAGTTAGACAGTTAGGATCCAAAGTTGGGGCGATCCCCGAACTGGTTGGTGTGGTCGTTTGGTTTTGGTGTGGTTACCAATGACTAAAGGATCAAAAGTGTTTTTCTAAATCAAAAAGTTGAGCCAATAATAGAACCAAAAAATCAAACATGACCAAGAAAATAGCCAAAGAAGAAATATGGTTTTGGTTGGCTGAGTTTGGTTCAATGTGTTTTGATCCTCTGCGTTTCAACTCTTTTGGATGTGCCTGCTGAACTTCTGTGGTAGGCAATGCTTACCTTTGAAGAAATGAGATGAGACTGGTGTCTGTAGAACTTCAGTAGCAGAGCAAACATCGAAGCCAAGAAGCGAAGGACAGGTAAACAGGAACTTAGATAACTTAGTTTTCGGCAAGGTGCAGGAGGCGGAGGCTGTTTTGGCCGTTAAAAGAAGGCTGGAGGGGGTTTGGGGGAGAGCGCAGGGCCTCCCCCCAAAGAATGACAAATAGTCGTGTAGCAGAACAAATAGATAAGCAGAGTAAAGAAATGGAAGCATTCAAAAGGACTTATACTAGGGTGAGATGACTTAGGCCAATTGGGTCGAAATGACATACAACTTTCCCAGGGCAAGTCCTAAGTCATGTACAAATGTTATACAGGGCAATTTCATTGGCACACACTCATGACATAGGCCTTGTTGACCTGGTCCTGAGTTGTTTTTTCTATTTTATTTTTTTTTGGGGGGGTGGTGGGGGGCATGCTCCTGGAAGATTAGAGCTAATGAAAGTCCACATGTCCTGTCTCATTAAGAACACATTACTATCTCATTTAAGTCTGCCTTTGTGCGTTTTTGCTCTCAAATTCCTATCTCTCGATGGTAAATTCATTGTTTAGATACCAAAGTCGTATGTCATGATGCTTGTCAATATAAAATCAACTGTTTTTAGGATCTTTGGTGACAACCTCTGGCATCTCTGATTTTGAGGTTTTTTCCAAACTTTTGCTTCATGACATAAATACTTGTGGGGGGTAGGCTAAACCTTCATGACTTAGCCGCCGCAATTTGGAGGTAGTTGTCACAAGTCCTTTGTCATTTGCTGTTTTGGCCGTTAAAAGAAGGCTGGAGGGGGTTTGGGGGAGAGCGCAGGGCCTCCCCCCAAAGAATGATAAATAGTCGTGTAGCAGAACAAATAGATAAGCAGAGTAAAGAAATGGAAGCATTCAAAAGGACTTATATAGATGAGTACAATAGTTCCGTGGGAAAACGGCCAGCAGTGAGATGCAATGGCTGCAATGCGCTTAGCATCTCACATAGAATGATGGCTGTTATCAAGATCACCGAAGCACGAGCTACAAGAAAAGCATATTTCAAGCTGGCATCTGCGGGCGTCAGGAATGATCCTTCCTCCCTTCCTCCCTTCCTCCCTTCCTTCCTCCCTTCTGTCGTTCTTTCTGGTTGTTTCGATGCGGAAAAAATGATCCGGATATGTACAGCACTTTTGATATCGACAAGATATCGAGCTTCATTCATCTATTCGATCTCCTTACCACGCACCAGCTGTCACAATAGTTGCTAAAGGAATCAACTCCTCATCTTTACTGCTGTTTCAGTTGCCCCATACAAAGCACTGACGGCTTTGCAAGAGCAATGATAATACTGTATATGAACGTATGAATTTCGGTATGGGAGAGCGCACGGATTTGTGAGAGTGCAGGGTGCCCCACCAAGAACGCGATGCGGTTCTGGGGGCGGCTACTTAGTGAGAGCCAGTCTGCAGCCACCTCTTCGTTCGTTCCAGGTCGGTCCTTCTTGGCAAGTTTGCGTGTTCAAGTCTTGCGTTCCAGTTCGACTTCGTATGTCTCGCAGCTTACCCGTCCCTTGCCTCCCTATTTCGAGCGGTACAGGAAGCGTCGTTGGAAAAGAAACCCCCATTGTTGTGTAAGACACACGATGGTTGGAAATTCTCGACAAAAGCTAATTAAGCACGTCAGGACACAGACTTTAGAGCCACACACAGCCTATCTTGATATTGTATACGGTCATCCAAAAGTGTATCTGTATCTATCTGTCAAATTGCCCGAGACCATAATTAAGACTTGACGAGGGGAGGAAATGCAAGATTTGTTGGACAATTTTGACCAGGTTGATCACGATGTTGTTACGGAAGCTCAGCGGGCCGAGTCCGTCTCTATAGATTCTATAGCTCCAAAACCTTCTCCCTTCTGTCCAAAAGCAAGACAGGATTTGATACTCCCAGGACCAACACCGCAAGCTTCAGGCAAGCGACTGCGGGCAAAAGCCCCTCCGAGCGGAGTCCAGAGCTTTGTGGGGGAGCCATCGCACCAACGGTTCTTGCTTGAGAAAAAAACTGCAGTCCGAAAAGGCAGGGGTTCGTCGTTTCATGATTTGTCGCCGCTGAGTGCCTATGTGCCTCCTGGCAAAGACATTTCACAATGCGTTTTCTGTGTGAGCTTGGCGATGCATCCTTTTTTCGGACTTTGTCTCGTTGGTTTAGCCATGGCGCTATCATGTAACAAGCGCGAATGGAAAAGTCAATATCAAGCGATACCAAAAATGCGATCGTGACGATTTGCCTTACAGGTCAAACCAAAAACAAATTAAATGGAACGCGTCGACGCACGCGTTTGGCTTCAGCTCCGGAGTCTTCCTCTCGCAAATGTTCACTTGTAGAGATTCTCTGAGAGGCCCAAAATCTCCACTATGCGGCCTTGCTTTGTCTCTTAGAAAGACACAATTCACACTCATCACTGCGTGTTCAGGCTCGTGCCCAGTGTCTTTGTTGCCTTGTCCGCCAAATTCTTTGACCGCAGAAGGTAGTCCTGCGCGAACGTTGCTGACATCACTGTAGCCACTTGGATCTTGCCAGGCTGCGAGTCCTCTGTCCGGTCACGTCCGCCACCTGGGTTCGCCTTGAATGCACTTGCATCGCGTATGGCATTCAATGCTGCTGACTGCCTCTGCCCAAGAGGAAGAATAGGCCCATTCGTCAGCCTCTGTGGCAAGCAAATTGAGCCGAGCAGTGATTCACGAGTATACATGTGTATATATATATATATCTATATATACACTGGCCAAATGAAAGTTGCGCTTGTTGACTTTGAAACTCATGACAACCCTATCCCCCTAGATTTAAAAGGGTGTGATAATTGACTGCCCCATACCTGCCCCGAAAATCAGACTTGTTAATTCGATCCGCCGCTGACCTCAGAGTGTTTTGCAAGAAGGCTAACAAGCGTAAACTTTTGTCTGCCTGAAGTACAGAGTAACAAGTGGCATCGCTACTAGTAATAGGTGCATGACTACTAGTAACAAGTGCATCGCTACTAGTAACAAGTGCATCGCTACTAAGTTACTAGCAACAAGTGCATCGCCACTAGTAACAAGTGCATCGCTACTAGCAACAAGTGCATCGCTATTGGCCTCAAGGGCATCGCAACTAGAAACAAGTGAATCGAGTAACAAGCGCATCGCTACTAGTAACAAGTGCATCGCTATTAGTAATAAGGGCATCGAAGTGCATCGCTACTAGTAACAAGTGCGTCGCTACTAGCAACAAGTGTATCGCTAATAGTAACAAGTGCATCGCTACTAGTAACAAGTGCATCGCTATTAGTTTCAAGGGAATCCCTACTAGTAACAAGTGCATCGCTACTAGTAACAAGTGCGTCGCTATTAGTAGCAGAGCACTATTAGTAACACGTAACAAGTCCATCGCTACTAGTAACAAGTGCATCGCTATTAGTAACAAGAGCATCCCTATTAGCAACAAGTGCATCGTTACTAGTAACAAGGGCATATTGTGCCTGTTCAGTATAGAACATCCTTGAAAGAGCTTAATGGGGCCTGCGTTTGGATTCTGTCAAAATCCTACCTGATGAAAAAACAATTCCTGAAAACTGTATATATACATATAGATTATAGATAATTAGACAGGCATTAGGCCCCTGATAGCAACTAGCTTTAAAAACAAACAGACAGACAGACAGACAGACAAGTGGGGAGGCTCGCGTTTCGAAGCACAGAACAGTTGAAAATGCCGCTCCAGCATATGCAGGATAATATGATTCGTCGTTGCGTGTAAAGTATGTGCGTACAAAAACATATGCAAACAATGCAACAGGATGCTGTGCGGGCAAGCATCACGCGCTAGCGTTCAAACATAGCAAGGGCAACGCAAAGCCAGACTATTCGGAGGTTCCTGCTTTCTTTGATCTTTTTCTCTTTCAGGAAGGTCTCATCTTTCTCAAATCCACTCCACCAAATATAAAGACCCTAACCTTCATGAGAAACAACCCAGGCAATGTAAAACAAGTCCAGAAACACCTTAAGGGTCAGTCCGTCTTCAAAAGGATATTCGCGCGAAGTCCTTCGGGGACATTTTTTCCCCAAACAGTTTACTGTTAGGGGTTCTCAATTCTTTCTTAAGATGTGTCCGCCCTTTGCGTCACTGCTGGTGTCCGCCCTTTTCCGCTGGCCATGTAGCGTTTCTATTCATTTGTCTCCCAGGTCTGTCACTGCTGGTGTCCGCCCT